>PVKE010030596.1:0-19535 GCA_004027555.1 Craseonycteris thonglongyai
TTATCAAGTAAATAGATAGGTAAGAAAAGCAATTTAATTTAAAACAAAGAAAAGGTACTTACATTTTAAACAGAAGAAAAATTGAAACTCAACGTGGTCACTGAGGATAAATACTATTGATTGATAATAATACTGTTAATATAAAAGAAAAGAAGCTACCGTATGACACTACCAAATATTCAAGCTAACTGACTGTGTTTTTGGATGAGTCGAGTTGTAACTGTTGCGTTCACGCGTTTTGTCCGGTGACAAGTGTAACACATAAATCAAAATGTATTGTCTGGGTGGGCAGAGATCACAGTGTCAGGCTGTCAGAATTCTAGGAATTTATGACCTTGGCAAATTTCCAGAATGCATTAAACTATTGCTAGAAAGTTTTGTATTCTACAATTGCTTCAAAGTCCATGGTACACGGAATTCCACCCCAGACAATGCGAGCGATCGATGATCAACCAAAATTGGCCTCGCGATCAACCGGTCGACCGCAATCGACTTGTTGGCCACCCCTGTCCTAGAGCATTGTCCTGAAATTTCTGGTTTCCTTGTCTGTTGTGCATTAGCCTGAGAACTCCTTGAGGGTGAGACTTTCATAGTCTCTGACCTGAGAACCTAGGGTAGGAGAGTAAGAAATAGACAAAGAATGTAAAACACTTTCATCAGAGAGGAAAACAAAAATTCAAACAAGATAGAGAGCCAGAGGCCTTAACATTTCAACTAACTGTCCAAGAGGTAACAGTAGGTGATCAACAGAGGACAAGCCCAAGTGTCAGAAATCGGGATTAAGGTAGGTTGGGAAGTGGGATGGTTGAAGATAGCAGCTATGGATGAGGTAAGGGTGTCTGGAGCCGGTTTTTACAGGGTGCTGAGATGTGCTAGCAACAGAGATGGATCTCGTTGCCTTAATGTCTAGTACTGGGCTCCCCACTATCAGCCTGTCTGATGAAGTTCTGTTCTGTATTTCAAAGGTTCATTCTCTCAACAAACAGCTATTGGGCATCTATTCTGTGCCACATACTGTCAGGCGCCACAACTACATAGAGGAATCAGATATTCCTGTGCTTGAGCTGGTGGTCTGGTGGTGGAAATGGACACATGGATAATGACAAGAAAATAAAATAGGGGATGTTGAAATAATTCAACAGATTGAGCACTTACCTTGCAACCGTGAGCTCCTGGGATCAAATCCCAGCCCCGGCCCATGCAGATCCATATACTGAACTGCGGCGCACCTCCCATATGGGAGGCCCCCAGTTTTGTTACTGCCCCATGTGGCCCTATGTCCACCTGTGTAGAGTGAAACTATGTAAAAACTAATGATGTACAACTATGGAAATTCCTCTGGGCCCTCCCCCTTCTCTCTGTCTCACTGTCTCTCTGTATCTCTGTCTCTCTGTCTCTCTGTCTCTCTCTCTCTCTAACAATAAAATAAATCTTTTTTAAAACTGAGAGGATGCTGGGATGGCTCAGCAGGTTGAGCGCTCATCTTGCAGCTCCGGGGTCCAAGGATCAAATCCCAGCCCTGGCCTGTGTGGATCCATAGGTTGAACTGGGGGTCACACCCCAGTTCAGTTCTCACCATGGCTAGGCTCCTATGTGTGATGCCCCCTGTTTGATTCCCACCCCGGTGGGAGGCCCCAGCCAGTTCCTGCCCTGAGCAGCTCCACCCCCACCTGTGGAATAAAATTATGTAGAAAAGTAATGATGTGCAGCTATGGAGACTGTTCCGGGCCCTCCCCCTTTTCTCTGTCTCTCTCTCTCTGTCAAAAACAATAAAAATAAATCTTTTTAAAAAATGAAATAAATGCTACAACAGAAAGAAGCACAGGGGGCTATGATAACACAGAGGAAGAGTTCCTGATCTACTAAGGCCCAGATATGGTCATTTACCTGAGGTCACATAACTAGGGAGGAGCAGAACCAGGATGAGAATGCAGGCCTCTCAGACTTACAGGCCCACTCCTTTTCCACGATAGAAAATTGGGGGAAGATAGAAATAATTTTATGGTGATAAAGAAAATGGATGTGGGGAAGCCGGGATGGCTCAGTGGGTTAGGCACTCACTTTGCAACCCCGGGGACCGAGGATCAAATCTCAGCCCCGGCCTGTGTGGACCCATATGCTGAACTGGGGAGTGCCCCCAGTTCAGTTCTCACTGGGGCGAAACCCCGGCCCAGTTCCTGTCCTGTGCAGCCCCCTGCCCACCTGTGGAATGAAACTATGTGGAAAAACCAATGATGTGCAACTATGGAGACTATTCTGGGCCCTCCCCCTTCTCTCTGTCTCTGACTCTGTATCTCTCTCTCTCTCTCTGTCAAAAACAATAAATAAATCTTAAAAAAAAAAACAAAAACGAAAAAGAAAATGGATGTGTGTCAGCTCTAGAAACTGTTTCTCGACTAAAGTTGGTTAAAAACATTAGTTCCTTGGGGATGCTAGGATGGCTCAGCAGTTGAGTGCCTTGCAACCTCAAAGTCCAGGGATTGAGTCCAGGGATTGAATCCAGTCCCCGGCCCGTGTAAACCCATACGCTGGACTGCGCCACAACTGTAACCGCTGAGATGGCAGTGAAGGTTCTCACCTCCCATGTGGGAGGCCGCCCTCCCCCCCCAATCAGTTTCTACCCTGTGTGCCCTATGTCCACCTGTATGGAATGAAACCGTATTACCACTTATGATGCACAACTAAGGATACTGCTCTGGGCCCTCTCCCCTTCTCTCTCTCTCTCTCTCTCTCTCTCTCTCTCATTCTCTCCCCCTCTCTCTGTCTCTCACCTTCTCTCAAACAATAAAATAATTCTTTAAACAAACAAACAAACAAAAACCATTAGTTCCTTGAGACTGGGAAAGTGAAATAGCAGCCATTGCTCTCTGAAGATTATGGGGGTTAGTTATAGCAACAACAGACGTGGAAGTTCCAGTGGATTTCATCTTGTCTTCACTCTCCTCTACTCCATATCCAACTCTTCCCAACTGCTGACTCTCCTCGCCAATAGTAGCTTCAAGCCCATCACCAGACATTTGGCTGTGGACCCAACAACTTCCCCATGTAGACTTCTCCCTCAGCTCCCTTCTCTTTCTTTTTTCTTTTTTTACTGTTATATTTATTGGGGTGACATTGGTTGATAATAATTACATTGTATCCAGGTGTACAGTTCTACATTACATTGACTATATATCACATTATGTGCTCACCACCCAGAATCAGTTCTCTTTCCATCACCGTATGTTTGATTCCCCCTCCCTACTCCCCACCCCCTACTCCCTCCTGTCCCTCAGCTCCCTTTTCACAGCAGCTGTGTGCTTGGCTTCTTCTGGGACTGATGGGTTGGTGACTCCATTGATTCCTGCCCCATTCACTTTCAGAGCTGCACTGTCCCAGCTCTTCCCACAATTGAGTAAATTTTAATTCCTATAGTAAATCCCTTATCCCATAACTCATAGTAGTTCTGTTTCCTTAGACGAACACTGGCTGAAATGCTGTACTTTTCCCAAGTATGAAAATCATTGAGTAGATAGAACAGACTAAGGTTAGAAGTCAGCTTTACCACTATTTCTATCTCCAGTGCCTCTGCACTTAATAGTTCAGTAGTTCACTGCAAAGAATAGCTTCCAGGGAAGAGGTGGGGTTTTGTTGTTGTTGTTTGATTTGTTTTGTTTTTGCTTTTTAAATACTTTTAATAAGATCAATGCAAGAGTATGGAGTCCTTTATGGAAAAGGCTTTGAAGTTCTGACCCAGGATGATATCTGTTACATTGGTGATATGTATTCTTTATCTCCTGGGGTAAAATAGATTTTCCTTTGGCTTCAATATTTTCTCTCCATTATTTTTTATCCCTTGCAAAAACAGAGAGAACCCTTACTTTTGTGCATTTTTTCCAAAGAAAGTATTTCACACTCTAATCAGATTAGCAAAAAAAAAAAACCAAAAAAGAAGGTATATTGAGTTACCCATATGGGAATGCTCCTCTGGCCAGGCTGGGGTAGAATTTGGAGAAACAACGACATCTGGAAGTGGAGGCTCTGCTCGCTTGGACTGGATGGACAGCAATCAACTCTGAACTACTTTAATTGTCAGGGAATTTCTTCCTACTTAGACTGCTCAGCACTTGTTGGTAGAAGACATGTACGTTCATGTTGCCTCCTAAAAAGCTGGAACACATGTTGTTTCAATTAGACAACCATTTATGGAATGTCTGTTCTAAACTAGTCCCTATACTAGTTGCTAGAGACACTGTCCTTGAAGCATTCTCAGCCAAAAGGGGTGCGAAACAGTGAGTTATAGCATAAGTCAGCCTATAATAAGTGCTGGAAAACAGGCATAAAAAAAGCCGCACGGAACAGAAGAGGAAGCAACTATACTTAAGGGAGTTGTGGGGAAGGGGAAAGAAGCCCGAGAGAAGTGTTAAAGAATGTATATATAGGCAGCAGGAGCTAACACTGATTAAGCATGAAGCTGGGTTTCACAGAGATAGGTTAACCAGGGGAGAGAGCTAACAATTACTCATTGATCATCTAGTCTGTGCTGGTCTTTGAATTAGCACTGTAATACACTATTACATTAAATCTTTCCCAAATCCCATCTGGAGGAAACTGAGGCACAAAGAAGTAAAGTAACTTATTCAAGAACTTAAAAGTGGTAGATTTGAGATTCAAACCCAGATCTCTCCGACTTCCAAGAATAATGCTGCTCTCATCTGTGCTTAGAGAATTATTTTCAAAATACATTTGAGATGGACTATAAAGAATAAGGATTTTGAGAGGCTATAAAAAGGCGAGTGGAAGACAGTATGAGGTAAAAACATTTCATGCAGAGGAAGAATAAAAGGAGAACAGCCCCAAGGCAGGGCATGATGGTGCATGGCCTATTTGTGGCATCTTAAGCCTTCTGGGGTGACTGTGGGAAGACATGGCCACATGCCCATACCACTGTCTTCTCATGTTCAACACATCATTCAGTAATTCACTCAACAGTACTGGGGATTCAGAGCTCAAAAACCTCAGTCCTTTCTCTCAAGGAATCTCCACTCTAATTAGAGTCTGGTGAGATAACTGCTGTCACCACTGATTGTCTTATATACTTCACTTCAGCTGTGTGTGTGTGTGTTTTGGACCATTTCCTTCCCACAGTCATTTCTCAACACATTTATTCCCTGAACTCCCCATAAGTATGTGTTCCTTTATTGCCTCTGTCTCTAGCAAGGCTTGGATTTGAACTGCTGGCCTTGATGTGATAAGTTTAAAGCCCATAGCATCTCAACAAGTGCTCTTTTCAACCCGAGAGACCTGACCTGGTTTTTCACTACTCACTTAGAAAATAATGATCAACCCTAGGGTTGCAAAGGAAAGATCTTCATTGGAACTGACAAGAAAGGAGACACCTTCTACCATCTCTCTGCAGACTTCACAAGTGCTCAATGAGTCTTGAAAGAGAATATGGCTCCAAGCCTTGCATTCAGCTGGCTGGATGCATTTCATCTCTGGCAAATCATAGCAGAAAGTCATAAACAGCTGGAAACTCTCTGAGGTGAAGACAAGCTGGATATTATGTTTGGATTTATAGACCTGCCCCATGATAGTTGATTTCCATTTCCGACAGGGTTATTATTTCCATCTTTATGAAATATCTTGGATCTCACCTTGGATAATTATTGATTATCATCAGCTCCTCACTTGAGGTGCCTTAGCACTTGGGTGAACCTCAATAATTTTTTTTTTTTTTTCCCAAAATGAACTCAGGAAAACTCTTGTTGAGATTATGTGTTTCCATTTTCATTTGTAATTCCCTTTGGCTTTTTAATGATGAAGTCATTAATCAGTGTCAAATCACCTTCCAGAGCACAGACAGTATTTTTGCTACTTGGGTTCCAATGTGGATTAAATGGCAAGAACTTGTCTTACTAGGTCTGATGCTTTCCTGTGAGGTACTGTGGTAACCACAAACCCGGGAACGTTTAGGGTATAGTCAAGATCTCAATGGCCACCTATAATTTTTAGCTAAGAGTATACATCACAATCTTCTGAAATTTGGTAGGGCTCCCCACATTATTCTGACAAGTACTCCTGCTGCTTGCTGTTCTGTGCATCCTTTTATGCTTCCACCCCTTTGCATTTTCTACTTTCTCTGCCATGACACTCTTATACCCTCTCCTCATTTCTCTGTCTGGTCAAATCTTGTTTGCCCTATGAGGCCCATCCCAAATGCTACCTCTGTTATGAAGCCTTCTCTGATGAAAATAATCCTTCCTCCCTGATCCCAGAATACTTCCTAAACACCTTGTGAATATTCCATGCTAATCAGGTTCTCCTATAGTACACAGAGCTATCTGCATTGCATATGTGTAACTTCCCCACTCCACTATGAGCTCAGGATAGTGGTTGTACTTTATTTTTTATCTCCAGGGCCTGGCATGGGGCCCGACACTTATTGAATGAACAAAAGTTGCTACCCAAAGTAGAGATTTTACTTTGATCCATTTCATTTAACCAGATCTGGGCTTCTTCTGCATTTGTTCACCAAGTTGCTTACAAAGAAAGATGTACTCATACAAAGATGTGAAAAGGAAGAACCTGAAGGGCCATGATATTCATTTTAATATTCTTTTCAAAACAGTTTCCCAATAAAAGCGATAATAGTACAGTGCGCTCTGTGTTCCACTTGATCTGTCTCTTGCTTCAGCAGTGTTTAGACAGAACAGACCCAGAGATGCCTTCTTCCAACTTCCGACCACCCTCCAACCTTTCCAGTCTCAACCTTCACAACTAGCTCAGCTCTCCTGGACTCTGAGACCAGCCAACACCATTTTTTGAGCTTAACTCCTTATTGCCAAGCAACCAGGAGTTCCCAAGTTCATCAGAGTTATTCCACTGAGATGGAGGTCACCATCAACCACCCAATGCATCTGCAGGCCTCCTACACCTCTCTGGGCTTCTTTTTCAACCACAACAATGTGGCTCTAGAGGGCGTGAGCCACTCCTTCTGCAAGTTGGCTGAGGAGACGTGTGAGGTCACCCAGTGTCTCTTACAGAAGCAAAACCAGCATGGCGGCCACACCCTCTTCCAGGACAGTGCACAAGCCTTTCCGAGATGAGTGGGATAAAACTCAGGATGCCTTGAAAGATTCCATGATCATGGAGAAGAACCTGAACCAGACCTTTTTGGATCTGCATGCCCTAGGCTCTGCCCTCACGGTCCCCCATCTCTGTGGCTTTCTGGAGAACCACTTTCTAGATGAGGTGAAACTCATCAAGAAGCTGGGTGACCCCTGACTCACCTCTGCAGGCTGGCCGGCCCCCAAGCTGGGCAGAACGAGTATATCTTCAAAAGGCTCACCCTCAAGCACGACTAGGAGCCTTTGGAGCCCAGAGACCTTTGAGGGGACCCTCTGCCTCTCTCTGGCACTGGGCTTCTGTCTGAGCCTCTCCCTGCAATCATTAGGCTGACTTCTAACCATGTTGGAATCCTCTTCTATGTGTGGATCAAATTGAAACAATAAAGCTTTTTGCAGCCAAAGAAAGAAAAAAAAGTGATAATAGCTGTTCTAATTTGAATTAGTAACGAAAGGCTGGTTATCAACATGAACTTGAGGAAAGGCTGGTTATCAACATGAACTTGAGGATACGTTTGCAAGGAAATCAATCAATCTCACAAAAATTCAAATCTTAATTGACTGATTAAATCATTGTAGGTAACGTAAGCCTGAAAATCAGACCTGCCCCCCTGGTTCCTGCATACAAGTTACTTCACCTTTCTGCGTCTCAGATACCTCTTCTGTAAAATGGAGAGTTAGACTGATTATCTCTGAGCTTCTTCTAACTCTGAGATTTGATTAGCTCAACCAGAATCATTAGTCAACTGATGTAATAGTTTCTTTATTTGGCTCCATTTCATGCTTAGGAGAATAAAGTACCGGTATTCTTAATTGGATCCTAAGAAGTTTTACAAAATATGTTATTAAGTCTTAACAATAATACAAGTATATATGCCCAAAAGAAAACCTGGAAAATAGAGTAAAGAAAAAAGAACCACCCATAGTCCTGCAACTGTAATATGTTATTAGGCATTGTTTTCTTTCATTACTTTTGACATTTACATGTATATGCTTTTTCCACTTATCATAAGCATATTCATTGGTGTTAGTTATTTATAATTCTTATTTTAAATGACTACATCCTGAGTACATATGGGATATGTAAATACTCTCCTATTGTAAGATATTTAGGCTGTCAATTTTTTGATAGCATGGAAATTAAAATCTGTAAATTTAACTTTTCCTATATTTGGAATTATTCTCACTAATGGGAATCCTGTATGAAAAGGTATGGACATTTTTATAGGTCTTATCACACATTGCTAGTTTATTTTAGTATGTGGTTTTGTTGTGTAGCATCCTTTCACCTTTCTCTGATAACCATACACAAATTTTCCTAAGGGAAACCAAACCTACCCTCATACCCACTCCATGTGCTTTGGGAAAATTAACTTTACCCATACCCTTCCCTTTCCCAGAGAGTGGTTTAGGCCTGGCAAATCTGGGCATTACATGCCCCCTGGCCACTGTTCAGGGATGGGTATGTGACCCAGATGGAGTTAACAGGCAATAGAGCAAGAGGACTTTGGCTAAGACTGTTAGAAGACATGGCATGTGCTGTTTTCCGCTTAGGCTATAAGCAGGGAAAATGAGATGAGCCTGTAACCGCTGGGAGCCAACACACGGAACCTGAGAAAGAAGCCAACACAGAAGACAGAGCTAAGGGATGGAGAAGCACTAAGACTGGCCCTCTTTGAATCCCTAGATTCAGTAATGTCTGAAGCCAGAATATTCCAGGACTTACCTTTTAAGTAAAGTGAATCGTAACTGTCCATTGTTCCTTAACCATTTGTTCATACATCTATCATTTTTCATACACACGTACACCCCCTCCCCCAAAACTGGTATAGGCTTTGTTTTAATCCATTCTACTTATTTTTTAATTAATAAACTATTTTTAGAGCAGTTTTAGGTTCACAGTAAAATTGAGTAGAAAGTTTCTGTATACCCTCTGTACCCTCACCACCACCCCATACACATAACCTATCAATATCCCACACCCAAGTGGTACATTTGTTACAACTAGTGAACCTCCACTGGCACATCATCATTACACAAAGCTCATGATTTACATTAGGGCTCATTCTTTTTTAAGATTTATTTTTATTGTTTTTGACAGAGAGAGACAAAGAGACAGAGAGAGACAGAGAGAAGGGGGAGAGCCCAGAGCAGTCACCATAGTTCTACGTTATCAGTTTTTGACGTGTTTTCATTCCACACAGGTGGGTACATGGATGCACAGGGCGGGAACCGAGCCAAGGGCAGGATATGGGTCTGCACAGGCCAGGGCTGGGACTCAATCCTCAGACTTCAGGGCTGCAAGACGAGCGCTTAACCCACTGAGCCATCCCGGCTTCCCCAGGGTTCACTCTTGGTGTTGTACATTCTATGGGTTTTGACAAGTATGTAGCAACATACATCCACCATTGTAATGCCTTTTTACTTTTTACTGAGGTATAATCTATATAAAGGACATAATGTTACATGTACAACTTAATAGACTTTTACCTATGGACCCCTATCCAGATCAAGATATTGTACACTTAATAACACTCTGATAGGTTCCTACATGCTCCATCCAAGTAGTTGCTCCCCTAAAGCAGTTACTATTCAGACTTCTATCATTATAGTTTTTGACTTCTTTTGAACTGTATATTAAATAGAATCTCACATTATGATAGCAACCTCTTAGCCTCTTACCCAAGCCTGCTGTCATAATGAAAAGAGACTATGGCGGGGTTTAAGGAAAGGAATGTGCTTTGCATGTGAGAGGGCTAGGAATTGTGGACAGAGGATTGACTATGGCAGATGATGTTTTCTAAAAATGGCCACAGCAATATTTCTGGTCCCATGTCAATCTATTTCTCTTCCCCTGGAACCTGGGTAGGCTTAACTGTTCTAATCAAGAGTATAGCAGAAATAATGCAAGGATTTCCATAGCTGATCATAAAAATAATATAGTTTCCTCTTGTCTCTTTCTCTCTAGTCACTTGCCTTTGAAATTTGGACATATGTTGTAAAGAAGTTTAGGCCACATGGAGATGTCATATATAGATGTTCCCACTGATAATCGCAGCAAAGATTCCAGGTAACAGTCAACATCAACTGCTGATTCCAGATCTTGGCTTACAAGTTGCCGTAGCTGATGCCCAGAGGAGTAGAGATATGCTGTCCCCACTAAGCCCTATACAAATCAAAGATTCATGAAGAAAGCAAATTGTTTAACCATAGCAATGCAACCAAAAACCAGAACTCCATAATATCTGTGTGTTCCTGGGAAGAGTCTTCTGGTGATATTTGACTTTGGACAAATTAGTTTTCTCTGTATGCCTTGGTTTCCTCAGCTGTAAAATAGAACAATAATTACTATGTCATGGTAATGTGGTGAAGTTTGAATGAGATAATGCACATGAGTTCTTTTCATAAAGAGGCTTCAATAAATGCTATCTAATATTATTTCAACTTATATCCATCAAGTTGTTTAGATTTAGTGCTTTTTATACACACAAATGTAAAACTTGATACTTTGTGTATACACTCACATAAAATCAGGCACACTGCAACACTGTAGCTTTTATGTTCTCTCAGATAACTTGCTCTGGGGGAAGTCAGCTACCATATCCTAGTGAGCAGCCTTATAGAGATCCGCATAGTTAAACATTGACCTTTTGTCTCATGAACTTGCCAACCATGTGAGTAGCTACCTTGGAAGCTGATCCTCTAGCCTCCCACCCCCCACCCCCATCAGGCTTCAGAATGCAGCCCCAGCTGCATCATTCCTGCAACCTCTTAGAGATCCTAAGCCAGAAGCACCCAACTAAGCCCCTCGATTCCCACAGAAATTGCAAAATATGTATGAAAAAAATTATTGTTCTTTTAAGTCCCTATGGTTTGGGTAACTTATTATGCATTAATTAATATTTAACTAATACCGGTAGATACAGCAACATGAAAAGAGATGTAGGGAAGACACTGATCCAAAGTTGCCCTCAGCTTTGGATCTCTGTGTAAGGACAGAGGTGGTTGAATGAACTTGAAAGTGCAGATGAAACTGAGTTTGAAATAAATGATAATGGGTCTGGGGTAGAAAGGAAAGAAAGTAAAGCCAGAGGAGGGGAACAGACTTGGAACTGAGAGACTGTAAAATGCAGACTTCACGGAAGTTGAAGAGCAGGTTTGTTGAGGGTAAAGGAATAAGAAACGTGGAATAAAAGAACGTTTTGTTTAGAATGTGGAATACCTTAATTACTGGGTTCAGAGGCAGAACAGTGGAGAACAAATTGCAGGATATAGTCACAGAAGTGCATGCTCGAATGACAGTACTAGGGAAAGGGTTTTTACACCTCTCTTAAGTACAAAGGCAGAGTGCACAATGGGGCAACCTAAACTAATGACAGCAGACTGTTAAAAATCTCCTTCCTAAGATTTTTTCATTCCTAATGTAATGGAGGATGGAATGAAATTTGCATGGCTTAATGGTGAAAGCCTCAGTGCAGGGGTATGTAGTCTGGAAGCTGTAGTGATGTTAGGAGAATGCCAACCTTTAATTCTGGTCAAGATATTGAAGATGGCAGAAGAACTACTTGAAAGCGCTTCAAGGGAAGCAATGAGCTTAAGGAAGATGTGATATTTTAGACAAGAGGTGACAGCAGTGCTCTGGGGAAAGGTTAGCTATGTAAGGATGTTTCTTTGTATTAGCATGGGTTTGCTGGTTTAAAAGTTGGAACTTTATTCCATTGGCAACTGGGAGACACTGGAAACTTTTATGCAGGAAACTGACATGACGAGCTTTGAATTTTGGAATGCTCACCCTGACAGCATGGGCAGTAGTGTGGATGCACTGGGCCAGGGGCACAGAGGTTCCTTTGGAAGAAGAGTTGGTGAAAAGTTCCATTCATTCCACACAGGTCATAAGCCTCATCATCAGCCCACCAAAACAATGGTGTCAGCTGTTTAGAAAGTATTACAGAATATAAAGGCAGTGAGGGAGAAGAGTGAAGGCAGTGGTCAGATCTTTCACCCCTTTTCAGAAGCTATTCCAGTATTCTCATGCTCCATGGAACCTGGCTATATAACTGCATTATCCCACTTACTTTCCTTCTTTCTGTCTCCCAAAGCCACTCATCTTGATCTATTTATTTGATATTCAACATTTTTTTTTGTCTTGCTATTCATATTTTTAGTACACACCTTGGCTATACCTGTGTGATAAAACTTCTTGAAGGTAAGAATGTACGGGCATTGTGGTATAGTGAAATAAGCAGCAGCCTGTAAGTAGAAAGGGCTGGTTTCTAGTCCCAGTCCTGCCATGGAATTCCTATATGACTTTGGTTAACTCATTTGACTTCTTTGAAACTCAGTTTTTTTCATTTAGAAAATGAATCTCTAAGGTCTTATCCATTTCAATTTTCCTACCTGTACAACACCATAGAAGCTTAACAGGTATTTCCACGACAATGGTGAAATCTACCTTCTCTAATATAGCACTACAAAATTGCTAAGTCAACAGAGTAATTAAGTTTGAGACAGGTACTGTACTCTAATACATTTCCCCAGACTAGAGGTAGTTGTGTCTTGTAGGGTAAGTCTTAATTTTTCTTCTTTGGAAGTAGAGGGTGACTGGTTTACCACACACTTCCTGAAGTCAAATTGCCTTCACTGGAAATCATGGCTCTGCTACTTACTAGCTTGTTACCTTGGGTAAACAACTTAGCCTCTCTGTGCCTTAGTTTCTTCATCAATAAAATGGGAATATTATTATAAGGCAATGGTGGAGATTAAACAAGTTAATACATGTAATATCATGCAGAATAAAGGCAGCTCTGGTTAAGTATTAGTTATTATTCTTATGTGCTAGACACTAGAGTGTGCATAACTGGTCTCTCTCCTTTAAGACCTCACTGTCTAGTGCCTAGGATTTTTCAGCGACCATTAAAGAGCTCATTTGTCTAGTCAGGATGATTTTCAAACCATAACTCAGTGTTCTGAGTTCTGTAACAAGATGTGCAGTAAGCAGTATAGGTGCAAAGGTGGGAACACCTGTCTCATCCTGGAGGTAAAGGTAGAGGCAGGATAAGCTTCTTGAAGGTAAAGTTTGAGACTAATCCTTAAGGAAGAGAATTTAATGTTGGGAACATCTGGGAATATGGAGCTATCAGAGGCAGCATGGGGAAGGCAGTATGGGGAAAGCAGTTTCTGGCTACAAAAGATGAATATGGCTAGAAAGAAGATGTGTAGATTAGAGGTAGTTGAGGCCACACCATCAACAACACTTGAAAGCTTGTTAGAAGCACAAGATTTTAGGCCCTATCTAGACCTACTGATCTAAATTTGCATTTTGACAAGATCCTCAAAAGGTCCCCATTAAACATTAAAGTTTGAAAACCACTGATCTAGAGTAGACTCTGGAGCCAAGCCGAGTAGGTTTAAATCCTGGCTTTACCTACTATTTACTTATGTGTGACTTCAGTAAGCTATTTAATCTCCTTCCTGTGCCTCAATTTCCTCATTTGTAATTAAAAAGAATAGTTTCTACTTCATCAAGTTGTTTGCATGACTAAATGAATTGTGAAATGTTTAGAACAACAGTGGCACCTAGTAAGCACAAGGATAAGCTATAATTCTTGACTCGTACGCTATTTATTATGGTCAGGGTCGGTTTTACAAGCAGTTTGTCTTTCTATTTCTATTCCATCACTTGGAAGTCAGAAGACCTGGGGTTATAAAGCCCAGTTAGTTCCCTTCAATTTCTAGCTTTGTGAAACTAATTTAGGGGTTTTTTTTTGTTTCTTTGGTTTTTTTTTAAGATTTTGTTTTGAGAGGAGAGAAGAGGGGAAGGCCCAGAGCAGTCTCCATAGTTGTACATCATTAGCTGTGGCGTTTTCATTACACACTGGTGGATGTGGGGCCACACAGGATGGGAACTAAAGGGGGTCCATGTCCTGCATGGGAGGCGAGAACCTTTACCACATTGCCATCCCAACAGTTACCAGTTGTGCCGCAGTTCAGCATGGGTTTGCATAAGCCGGGGCCAGAATTTGATCCCTGGACCTGATTGAGAGGCAAGCGCACAACCTCCGAGCTATCCTGGGGATCCTGAAACTAGGTGAGTTCTTGAGTATGTTTTTCTGAGATGCTGTCAGGATCAAAGAATGTATGTTAAACTACCAAATTTTCTATTAAAGTTTCATTTACCATCTTTCCAAGAGTTAAGTGATTGGCTAGAAAACAGGTGGTAGCTCCATTTAGAGAGAACTAGAGGGAGAGTATGCATTGGAAAATCAGGGAGGGAATGAAGAGGATGGGATTACTTGTCCCACCTTCATGACTTTCTGAAGGGGCAGGCTTGGATTTTTACAATAGCAATTTTTCTAGACCTCAGAGTGTATTTTTAGCTAATGGGCAAATAGCTGGAAATTTAAATGCTGTTATTTCCCTTCCTAACCTACAGCTCCATTCAAGAGTATGAAAGTTTCATGTTTGTACAGTAGTACACAATTTACAAACAACTTTTTTCTACGTTGCGCATCACAATCTCCCCATAAGGTAATATTGCCACCATTTTTTCAGAAAACTTTGTTAATATCAGAAAGCGTATTAAAAACCACTTTTGACTTGGGCATTTTTACCAGATCAGATGTTTTCAAAAGTACAAAATTTAAGAAGGCAATCAAGAAATCTGATTGAATCTTCAATACCAGGCACTGGCTTCGATTTTATGGCCTCCAGTAACTATATATTGGGTCCCTTTTCTCATCTGTAAAACAGGGGCACCAATACCTTTTCCACACAACTGTTCTGTGATTAAGAACAAAGGCTGAACGGTGAATCTACCACGTCGTTAAGACCTCAAATAAATCCCTTCTCCTTGTCTTTGACAGAGACAGAACGAGATAGCACTATTATTCCCGCTTCACTCGTGGAGAAACCCGAAGTCAGGGAAGCTCGGGTCCCCATCCTCTGAAACGCCGCAACCCCTAGGTCGGGCACAGGCGCCTGCGACGTCCACTACGTTGGTTCTCGTGGCGCATGCTATGTCTCGAGTTGCAGGGGTTGGAAGCTGCTGATAACTGCTCCCATGACTCTGGGGAATCCGACCCTAATCCTCCACGTCGCTTCAGGGACGAGGCTGTTTTCCTACCGTTACTAACCTCGTCTAAAATAAAGGTCGCAGCGAAGACACAGCTCCAGCTACACACGCCATTTTGGCTGCTGCGCGTGACGCCGCACGTAGCAGAGGTCGCAGCCGATTGGCCGGGAAAGGCGCTGGAGGCGAGGCGCGCGAAGCCAGAGAGGAGCGTATGGAGGAGCCAGAGAAACTACAATCCCAGTCTTCTTTGCGCATGCGACAGCCGGCCAAGAGCAAAAGAAGAGAGCTTGGGTGCAGACCATCTCTCCCTGCACCCTCTGCGATGTCTCTCGTTTTCTTTAAAAAGGCGGAGGGAACGAGGGGCAGGGATGGAAGCTCTCTGCTATCCATTTTCCGAAAGGCGGGAAAGGTGAACTACACCTCCCGACTGGCAGTGCGCAGCTGCGCCTGCGCCCTGATACCTGTCGCCATCTTGCCCCTTTTGAGGCACCGCAAACAAACCCAATTCCTGGTGTCGCCTAGTCTTGGCTGAGGAGCCTTTTAGATGAGCCACGAAAGGCCGGGCAGGTGGGTGACTCTCAGACAGGGTGCTGGGAAGAGCTGGCAAATTAGCCAAGCTGGAGAAGCGCTGGTCCAAACATTCGGAGCCCGGCTTGGGCGCCCAGCCACATCCTCCGTTGTCTCCTAACGGGATCGTAGGGCTCCCGAAGTGGACTGAGGGGGACTCTGGCAGGCCTCGTGATGGGAGCCCGGAGGTCCAGCTACGGGGACCTCCCGATGAGGCTTGGTCACCTGACTGGCTGTCCGCGCGCCTTCTCTCCCAGTTGTCTCTCAGGGGAGGGAGCGAGGCACTGATGCTGGCCGAGGCTCCCGAGTCCGGCTACTCCGAAGGGCTTGGGTCATAGGCGTGACATTGGGGTTGGCGCCGAGCGGCAGCGGTCGCTCCTGTGGTGCTGCGAGAGTGCGTGTTTGGGGAGGGGGCGGGCCGGGCTTGCCTTCTTGACACAGGAGTGGGGCGAGGATTATGCGAGATCCCGTCTCCCGGATCGGGCTCCAGCAGCTGCTGCACAGGTTCCCTAGTGCGCTGTGGCCCCGCTGTGGGGTGCGCCGGCGGGGACACTTCGGGATGCCGTGACGTGGTCCCTGGTTTCGGGCGGTCGCCTGCCGCCTTCGAGATCCCCTCGGGAGGCGGGGACTGGCTTGTGGAGGGAGCGTGTACCTTTGGCTCTGCCCCTTCCTCCTCCCCACCCCTTCATGTCATCCTCCCAGCTGGGGCGCGCCGTCAGCCTAGTTCTCCTTGCTCTGAGTTGGTTTTTAGCTGAGAGGACTCCGGGAAGTTGGGGGAGGGGGCCCAACTCCAGGCTTGGATTTGGGAGTTAGCAGCCCCAGCAACCTGGAACGGGATATAACAGTTACTACGGTTCTGTGTTTGACTTCTAGAACAGTGGGATCGCTCATTCATTTGTTCAGTTACTCATTCATAAACTCATTCATTCATTTTACTCTTATCAATCATTTATTTAACAAATATTTACAGCATATCTACTATGTACTAAGCAGGTATTATGCAAGCATCGAAGACTGTTGTCATTTTATTCTCTAGATCAGGGAATTACCATTACCTAGTAAGTTCTTGACATCTAAACTTCTGGTCAATGGTTGTTAAAAGTTAGAGTATAAATTCATCTTTCATGGTTAAGACTTGAGAAAGTTCTTCATTAAGTTCCATTAAGCCACGTGTCGTGCCAGGAGCTTTACACATTTTATCTCTTGTAACTCATGATTGAAAAAGCGTATGGAAGTCAGTAACTTGCGCAAGGTTACACAGGTAAGTAGCACCTGTCTATTAAACAGTGTGCCAGCCACTTTAAGAACTTCACATACACTGTTCTTTAATCCTCATGACAAACTGGGTGATAATACCTGTGTTTCACAGATTTAAAACATATGCTCCAATAGGCCGATTTTTCCCAGAATCACACAGCCAGCAAGTTGAAAGCTGGAACTAGAATCTAGAGGTGTCTGACTCTAAATCCTGTGCTTTTTCCTCTGTCATAGGCTGAGATAGTAAGTTCCCACATGGTTGTTTAGTTCTTCATTTGTGAGAAATTGGTAAGTGGTGGTGAAATAGGATTGTGAGATATTCTTATTGGTTTTAAATTCTTAGTGGATCTCCAGATGAGTAACCTTTTGAATGTATTTTTGTAATTTGATTTTTTGTTTTAGGGAAGATAAGCTCTTTGGGGCTACCAAAAAGAAGCAGCAATGCCTGTTGTGTGGCCAACCCTTTTGGATCTCAGCAGGGATGAATGCAAAAGAATTCTTCGAAAATTGGGTATGATTTTCATTTTTGATGTTTTTATGCCTCTCCGTGATACTTTTCTTTCTGTTTGGATCATGACTGTTTGCATGCATTAGAAATTCTTTATAGATATAGTTCTCATCTTACTCTTGTTACTTTCCCAGTGCCTAGCATAGTGCTTTGAACATGTAGGTACATGAATTAAAATAATAATCATAGCAGCCAAGAGTTTTTGAGGAACACTGGTTTATTCTGAGCTCTTTACATTCATCATCTCTTTTAATCCTCACTCAAACCGAAAAGTTAGGTGTTTTTCTTTTTTTGTCCCCATTTTATAGATGACAAAACTGAAGCTGAGACCCAAGGTAATGCTGATAGTAAGTCATGGAGTCAGAATTTCAACCCGGGGAACATGATTCTTATCTCACTTTAGCATAGTTTTAATTTCCATGAATGTATGTGTGGATTGATTACATACCATTTTTGAATTCTAAGTTAATGTAAGCTATGCCGATTTCCCCAAATTATATTTTACTATCAGCAATAAAACACCCTTTCTACATGAAATGAGTTATTTTTTGTTTCTTTTCCTTTAGAACAGCTTTCTTAACAAGCATTTAGGGAGAGAATTAAGCCCTAATGCTAAGGTATCTGTTGCATGTAATGAACTAACTTTTCATACATTTAGGATGGTACTAATTACATACTATCCTTGGGAAAATGGAGTTACTCGAATCATTTTCTGCGGTTCAAATGATAATCTTTGGTTGAGAAATGTTGCCTTAGACCAGGGGTCTCCAAACTTTTCAGCCCAAGGGCCGCATTAACTATCAAATAGCAGTTTGAGGGCTGACTACACACTCGAGGTTCAAATAAAAAAGAATCGGCTGATCTTGGCAGGATACACGTAAATTTCCGTAATTTTTTTCCGTAGATAAAAAGGTCTCCACGGGCTGGATGAGAGGGCCCGCGGGCCGTAGTTTGGAGACCCCTGCCTTAGACTGTAAAGTCCAAGAAGGATCTTGTTGTTTTACTACCTCTGTAGTCTCAGGTTAGCACATAGTAGATGCTCAGTAAATGAAAAAATAGCTTGAAAAGAACATCAAGTATTTGGGCAGTGGATGTGAGTCATTATATCTGATTTTGAAGGGAAAAGTTGTAGGGCCTTGAATTTCAAATAGACCTGGGGTCTTGGTTCTGTTACTAATGATCCACATGAATGAGGACAAGTTATTTATTAATAATCTCACTAAATCTGTTAACACTTTTGTAAAGGAAGGATAACAATATCTGCCTCATAAGTTTGTTATGTGGATTAACTGAATATAATAAGAGCTTGTCAGAATGCCTGACATCTCAGTATATATAGTGTTTTAAAGCAGTTGCTTTCAGACAATTTTTTTTTGGCCTATGAATCTTCTTCAAAGCAAATGTTTGTTGGGCTTTGTGTAAATCTGGTCATAGCTGCTGTTGTCCTGCCTGCTAATAACTTTTGCCATTTTTTACCCCCTCTGGAGCCACTGTGAGGATTTGTCTATTTTAAACTTCTTAGCATTGTATTTTAGCACAAATATATATGTATATAATTATTTTTAATTATTATTTTTTTGTCAATTATTCCTGTGTCTTTTTTTACACTTAACCTTATATCCAAACTTTTAGTGCCAGCTTGGGGATGGTTTTCTACACATTTACATGCAATTGCTATAACTTGCCAGCTATCCCCTATAAAGTTGGGCTTGTATTTATTTCATAGCTGAAATAATTAAGGAGGAACAGATCCCAACTACAGTAGATTAATTAAGTTTTCAAGGTTTTGGGGGCCTCGAATCAAGAGATTTTCTTCAAATATAAAAATGATGGGAAAAGCCGGGACGGCTCAGCGGGTTGAGCGCTCGCTTTGAGGCCACGAGGACCGAGGATCGAATCCCGGCTCCGGCCCAGGCAGGACCCACATGCTGAACTGGGGAGTTCCCACAGTTCGGTTCTCTAGCTGTCTCTGTCTCTGTCTCTCTCTCTATCTGTCAAAAGTAAAATAGAAATAAATATGCACTGA
>PVKE010030597.1:0-19519 GCA_004027555.1 Craseonycteris thonglongyai
ACTGCACGACCTTGGTTGGAATTCTGGCTCTGTTGCTTGCACGCTGTGACTTCACCTCTCTGTGCCTCAGTATCTCTAAAGTGGGAATAAGACTTCCCACAGTGATTGTGAGGCCCGAGTGACCGAAAACCTACTTGCCCACAGTTATTTAGAGATGATAGACTGAGGGCTTGGGCCAATTACAGGCTGAGTCAACGGTGGATGTGACAGGTGACCGGGGAGTCAGGGAGGGAGTGTGGTCTTAGGCTATTAGTGGAGGCATTTTGTCTGTGATGAGAGAGGGTAGTGTTTGTGCTGTGAACCCTGGATGATGCAGCGTGGACAATCAGGAAGGAGGTGGTAGCCTCCCGAAGTGTGTTCAAGTTCAAGCTACTCTGTGGGTGCGGGTGGATTGCCCCTGGTGAATTCAAAGAAACTCTGGAATGCTCTTGGCCTTGGTGATGACTCTCTTCCTGACCTCAGACTCGTCTCTTCCCCTCTCAGCACCTCAACTATCCCATCTCTCCAAAGGGGATGGGGGACAGCTGAACTTTGATACTCTCAAGGTCCCCCCCCCCCACCCTCTTGAGCATAGGCCTCCCTGGTCACTCAGGGCCTCATGCGGAGCCAGGAGGTGGCTCACAGCTTCCCCCAGTCCAGGACAGGAGGGTGTTAATTTTGGTGACTTAAGCAAGTTGGAAAATGTTTGGAGAAGCAACACCTGAACCACAGCAGGGGTGTGACTGGCTGTTGAAGGCAGGGAGCCAGTTTGAACTGCAGCAAGCAGGCAAAGACTTCTGTCCCTAAGGGTCAAGCCTGAGACGCCAAGACTTCTGGATTTTTGGGAAGAAAAGGAAGGGATAGTTGGAATTTGTCCCCTTCTCAGAGGCCAGGGCATGTGGGTTCCCAGGCATTGATTTCATGGACCAATGAAATTAAAAAAAGAAAAAAATAGTTGGCATCTGATACAGCATTACTAACTTGTAGTTTTGCTAAAGATGGTCAGTAATTTAAAAAACCAACCCAGAATCTGCTCTTGCTGATATTTCACGAAATAAAAGATGATTTTGACACTAAAAATGTCAGAAGTATATAATTTCAAATAAAGGACAATAGTTTGAATTTGATAATTCTGCATTTATGAAAATTTACACCATCTTCATGGGTTCGCCCTCCTCCTCTGGCTGTACCTGCCCAGGTGCTTTGTAATTATTAGTAATAACCGGTATTACTGGGCAGCGGGTATTTTACATACATTATTGATCTTCTCTACAAGCATGTAAGAAAAAAACACAGCTCCCCTCTGCCTTTTTTTTTTTTTTAATTTAAATAAAAAAGATTCCTGAGGTCCAGAGAGAACAAAGTAGTCCAAGGTCACACAGTTAATAAGTGACAGGGCCGGGTGAGAACCCAGGTCTGTCTAGTTTCAAGCCCACCTGGTTCCCCATTAGCCTGGGAGTCAGCAGACTTAGGATCTATTCCCCTTTCTCAGCTGTGTGACTTCAGGAGACTTATTTGTTCACTTAACAGACTTTTTTAAGTGGTAAAGTTTTGTTTCTTTTCTTTCTTTTTTTTTTAATGTATTCTTTTTTTTAATATATTTTTATTTATTTATTTTTTATTTTTGACAGAGAGAGAGAGAGAGAGAGAGATACAGAGACAGAGACAGAGAGAGAACTGAACTGGGGGAGCTCCCAGCTCAGCCTATGGGTCCGCACGGGCCGGGGCCGGGACTCGATCCCTGGTCCCCAGTGCTGCAAAGCGAGCGCCCAACCCACCGAGCCATCCCGGCTTCCCCTGTTTCTTTTCTTTTTTTTTTTAAGATTTATGGTTTTAAGAAAAGCTGAGAAAGAGAAGGCGGGAGGGCCCAGAGCTGTCTCCATAGTTGTACATTAGTTGTATATCAGGTGAATGTGGGGCCGCGTGGAGCGGGAACCAAACTGGGGACCTCCTGCATGGGAGGCTAGAACCTTCGCTGCCATGTCATCCTGACACTTACCAGTTGGGCCACAGTTCAACATATGGGTTTGCACGGGCCAGGGCCAGGAATTGAACCCAAGACCTCACAATTGCGAGGCAAGCCCTCAACCGCTGAGCTATCCCAGCATCCCTAACAGTACTTTCTTAAGGACCCACTTGGCAATCTGGAAGGTGCTGGGGAGGACCTGAGACAGAATCCTCTGTCCTGAGCACATGTCCATCCAGGTGGCAGCCAGGGTGGTGGAACTTAGCACAGGGACCTGGGAAGTACCCTAGGGTCAGTGACTTGTGCTGACCTGTAAGTATTTTCCATCCTTGCTTTATAGTAAGAACTATCAAAGACCCCACATTTGTGATAGCCCCAGGTGTTTATTAGGCATGTGCAAGTCTGAGAAACTGGAACCAGTAGTTACTTAGTAATGTAATATGGCTTGGGCCTCAGGTAATCTGTCTGTAAAATGGGTACAGGGTGGGGAAGAGGTGGCAAGTGAAGCAGGCTGGACGTGAGGCAGAGGGTGGTGGGCTTGTGGGAAACAGGGCCCATTGCTGCTCAGCTCCAGCCAGGTAGGCCCTACGGGGCCAGGTGGGCCCATCTTCTCATTTTTCCAGGGAAGGAAGGGGATTTCAAGACAATTCAGATTGTCTTGTGAAAGTTCTTCCCTTTTGTAATATGGGTGAGTCAGACTAAATACATCCCTGGGCCCTAATGCAGCCTGTGGCCCGCGGTCCCTGAGAGGAGAGGCTATTCTTTATTCGTCAGGGCAGTGCCCAGCCCCAGGCCTGGCTCAGCACGGGGAGTGAGTGGACCAATGCTCATGAAGGAAGCAACAGGCTGTGGGCCTCAGTGAGGCGCCCCTGAGTTCTGTGACCTTGGGTTTGACATCTGCAAAGATGTAAACATAGCTGCAAAGATAAGACAAATTGTGGGGGGTTAGGGGGCTTCGGACTCTGAATCCTGACCATCTGGGTTGTAGATGAGACTCTGTGTGCCCCTGCTGTCTTTCTTGGGACCCGTCAGGTCCCAGAGAACACCCGTCAGGTTTTATGGGTTGCCTGCTTTCCTTCCACACCTGAATCTGTCCCCTGTTGCTTGGCTTCAATAGCCTTTGTTATTGCCATCATAGGGTTGGTGACTTGGGCCCGGGAGCAGGAAGCAGATGCCAGCCCCTCCCCGCCGCCAACCCAGTTATCAACCTGGGACACAGGTTCTCTCCTGTTTGCTGGGGCGTAGTGAACGAGATGCCATCGGGAGGGTGGGTATAGAGGGGGTGTATGAACAATATCAAGTCCCCTCGCTGGTTCTTCTGGAGGGAAGCGGTTAAATAATGGGGCATAAGTGAGAAGGGCGAGGGGTGGGCAGGGAGTGACTCTTAATCCAGGGGAGGCTGCCTGACCCAACTGTGAGACCCTGGATGGGGGAGGAAAGCGGTAGAAGCTTCTAGAACCCCTGGAATGAGAGTATCCCTGGGAGCACAGATTCCTTGCTCCTCTCCTGGCTGCCACACCTCTCCTCTGTTGCCCTCTTTGCTCACAACATCAGGTAACAGATGTAAGGCAGGTGTGTCTGCATTGGCACCTGACAGGAGAGCAGGATCATCCAGGGCTGATACATGCCGTTCACCTGGGCACCGTTCTCCCCAAAGCCCTGCAGTTGATTATCCACAGCAGCTGCTTACATGGAATGAGTTCTTGTCACCAAGTTGCTCCCAAGGGAGGTAGTGGTCTCCCTCATTTCACACGGGCACATGGAGGCCAGGAGAGGGGGCAGTCTCAAATCCAGGCCCCCCGGACCCGCCCTTTCCGTAGGGTGGTAGGTGGGCATGCAAGGAGCACAGGAACAGGAGCCAGGAGTCTTTGTCTCCGTTCAGGCCTCACCCCGCCAGGGGCATCTGTGTAAACCCGGGGATCCTAGGTCCAGTCTTAGGAAATGTTGCTTAAATAACGTCAATGATGATAATAGCTTAGCCCTGCTTGGTAGAAACAAATAAGTAGTTGAGAAAATCGGGCAGTATGTAGCGGGGATGGAGAGGCTAAAGCAGATGTGGACACTGGGACTTTAAAGGTGACAGCCCTACTCTTCTGCACAGAGAGGGATGAAGGGGGTGGGTGGGGCCAGAGGTCCAGGTGACTGGACAAGGGCACACCTCCCTCTGTCAAACCTGAGCGGAGATGCAGGGAGCTAACAGCACTCCCTGGTTCCATAAAGCCTTCATTCCTGGACCTCCAGCTCTGTCCCACCCAGTGCCCCAAGCAGGGGAGGGCTGTTGGCCCAGAGGCCAGCAGGGGCCTCCTAGCCTCCCAGCTCCCTTCCTAGGTGGCAGCTCTGCTCTGCAGCCGTGGCCGCCTGTGGCTGCCCATGTCTCTGGGCTCACGGGAGGAAAGAGGCTGGAACTGCTCAGTTGGGAGGAGAGGGGATGATGGCACCTGGCTCTGGATCTTGGCTTGTCCCTGTGTCCCCTTCCTCTTGTTCTCATCCTGTGTCTTTCACTGTAGGCCCTGCCCCCTCTGTCTGTCCTGGACCCCGTCTCTCTCCTTTCTTCCTGCGCTTCTCTTTGGCCTCCCCTCCCCGTTGGAAGGCCTGCCTCCTGGGATACGGAGGCCCCTGCAAAGCCTTTGATGCTGTGACAGTGCAGCGTGGCCCTTAAAAACCGAGGCGCTGTCACTTACCGGTGGTGACTTCCTTCAGCAAGTGGCTTAGCTTCCCTTGGCTTCCGTTTTCAGCATCTGTAAATGGGTGTGGATCATGGCATTACCCGCCCGCTAGCTCTGTGCTGTCCTTGACAGTCGTCAGGAGCTGATGCAGGTGTACTGAGCACTTGGAATACGGCCAGTCTGAGAGTCACTGAAGGGATTAGGTGTCCTGCTTTGACCCTAGACTTTAGGGACCCAGTGGAGGCTGACTTCTGTGTTCTGACCCTGAGAAGGGACTTTGCGTTTCTCAGCCTCAGTCACCTCATCTGTAAATTGGGGGTGAATATATAATAGTATATACTTTTTAGGGATTGTGGGAGAAATAAGTTAAGCCCAGTAAAAGCCCTTAGACCAATGTCTGACATAGAGCAGGACTCAAATGATTTTCATAATTACTGCTCCAGGCTTTGGGCTAGGAGCTCAGGGACGTGAAAAAGCCCCCAAGGGGTCCCAAGCTGTTAAGAAGCTGCAGTCGGCAAGAGAGAGACTTGTCAGCTGCTAATGGCCTCCAGAGCAGAGCTGATGTCGGGGTGCAAGTGGTATGTGGCAATGGCGACCACCTGAAAATGGGCCGTGGAGGGTTTTGATGGCAGAAGGTGGACTCAGGAAAGTGTCTGGGACCTATAGCCCTGGCAAGATGTTACTTCTTTTTTTTTTTTTTTTTTTTTTTTTTATATCTTTTTATATTTATAGAGAGTAATTGTTTTTTATCTTCAGTGCATATTTATTTCTATTTTACTTTTGACAGATAGAGAGAGAGACAGAGACAGAGACAGCCAGAGAACCGAACTGTGGGAACTCCCCAGCTCAGCACGTGGGTCCTGCCTGGGCCGGAGCCGGGACTCGACCCTCGGTCCCCATGGCCTCAAAGCGAGCGCTCAACCCGCTGAGCCGTCCCGGCCTTCCCTTCTTTTTCTTTTTAAGATTTATTTTACTGATTTTGACAGACAGAGAGAGACAGAGACAGAGAGAAGGGGGAGGGCCCAGAGCAGTCTCCATAGTTGTACGTCATCAGTTTTCAACATGGCTTCATTCCACACAGGTGCGCGGGGGCCTCGCAGGGTGGGAACTGGGCTGGGGGCCTCCCACATGGGAAGCTCACCCCAGTTCAGCATATGGGTCCACACAGGCCGGGGCCGGGATTCGATCCTTGGTCCCCAGGGCTTCAAAACGAGAGCTTAACTCGCTGAGCCACCCCAGCTTCCCCAAGGTGTCACTTCTTAGTTGTGGCCCCAAGCCATCCTTTGTCACCTCTCCTGAGCCTAACAGTCCCTGGGGTGTCGAGCAAGAGGCTCAAGGACGTATGAGCAGCTTGAGTGAGGGGTTTCCATCCAGCTCCCTGGCCAGTGTGGGAGGGGGACTTCATCAAGTTCCTCAAGGAGGGGCGGGGCTGGTCAGCTGCGCACCCGTGGACTTGAGCTTAGCCAGAGGCACTACCTGCAGTGGTCCAGCAGCTGCCAGCCTGAGTCCTCCAAGCCAGCCAGAGCCTCGGCTTTCTGTATCAAGCAGCCCCGAGCATCCTCTGCCTGGGCGCTGGGTGCTCACCTGAGCCTCTCACACCCTCCTGCATGCTATGCTGGCCTAGGTGGGGCCTGTGGCTGACCCTGTCTTTCCCGCCCCACGCCAGGCTGGATCCATGCCGTCTACACCCCTGTAGACTCTTTGGTGTTTGGTGGAAACATCTTGCACAGCTTCAACGTGCCCATGCAGCTACGGATCTACGAGATCGAGGACAGAACACGGGTAAGGCGGTTTCCTTCTCTCCTGGTGGGTGTGCTGGGCCCCTGAGCTCTGCCACGTGCCCGGGATGTGGACAGGTCACTCCAGAGTCCTCCGAATTGCCCCCGCCCCGTGTTCCCCCTCCCCCAGCTCTTTCCCTCTCCCTGCCTCAAGCCAGGCCCATGGTTCTTGTTCTGCCAGGCAGGGGGTAGTACCCACAGGAGCCCCACCCAGAGCCCCGGGAGTTTCTCTTCACCTCCATCCAGGCTGGTGACAGGCTGGTGGCAGCCAAAAGCCCCTTGCCAAAGAGGAAGTGTCTCTTGAGAAAGCACCGTGAGATGTAAGGCAGGCTGCCTCTTCTTCCTCCTCACGTGCAGGAAGGATTGGAGGGAATGTGGGGGATTTCATGGTGGTGGCTGCTGTGGTTTGCAGGGGTGGTGGGGAGGCTGGGGCCTTGGATAGAAGGTCAGGTCTTGGCCCTGTGTCACCCGGGGACCCCAAATGTAATATAGAGCCTGAGGAAGCCATTGTCTGTGATTCCCCCAGATGCTGCCTCTGAGCTCGGTCTCACTGTCTCCTGGGGGTCGGGGGTGGAGAGGTGGGCCCTAACTCTCCTTGACAAGGACAGTAAGGGTTTCTTAGACATTGTGTTTCCCCACCCCCACCCCCCAGGGACCAGGCTGAGGCTCAGACACTTGACGTGTGCCCTCCGCTGCGCTCCATGAGTGTCTCCTGAAAACGCTGGCTCTTTGGAAATTGCCACCCTCTTTCCCATGCTGGAGCTTGACCAGGTGTCCGCAGGCATTTGAGATAGGTCTCAGGGTGGGAAACTGGAGCAAAAAGGGCCCGTTTCTTCTTTTTTCTTAGTCATTCAAATACTTATTTTTTTTATTGAGATAGATTCACATCGCATAAGTTTCACCATTTAAAGTGCACAATTCAGCGACATTTAGCACAGTCACAATGTTGTGCATCCATCACCTCTGTCTAGTTCCAGGGCATTTTCATCACCCCAAAAGAAACCCCGTACCCATTGGCAGTCACTCCCTGTTTCCCTTCCCCCGGCCCCTGGCAGCCACGGATCTACCGTGTCTCTACGGATTTGCCTGTTCTGAACATTTCCTAAAAATGGAAACATAACGTGGCCTTTTGTGACCGGCTTCATCCATTTAGCGTGACGACTCTGAGTTTCATCCTTGTGATACGTGTCAGCATTGTTCTTTTTCATGGCCAAGTGGTATTCCACTGGATGGACAGACGACACCGTGTCTTCTTGGGCTTTGCCATGGAGATGACTTTTGCTTCTAAGAGGCGTTGCTGTGTATGGACCCTAAGGACATGTCCCAGAGAGGCAGGTGCCCTGGGCTCAGGGTCCCTGCCCTTCCTGGCCTTGTATTCTGGCTTGGGTCTGCTTGGAATCATGGACCTCGGTCAGAGTCGTAGCCACAGTGTATATATCTGATGTTTTTGAGGTCCTGACGTTGAGAGATGCTTGCTGTTCAGGGGCTTCCTCGGGACCATGTTAGCCACATTCAGTGGCCAGGTGCACAAACGGGAGATTGGTGGGTTTGTGGCCTGGGAGGCCCAGATCCGCAGACTGGGTCTCATTTTATGGACGCGTTCATCTCTCTTCTCTGTCCCCTGCCTACCATCCCTTTTTGGATCTGGGCTGGCGGATGTCATTCTGTGGTTTTTGGGAGAAAGGCACCCTTTGGGTACAAGTGGTCATCTCAGAGTCTGGATCCAGTGCTGTCTGGGGGCTCCGGTCAGCTGTTCTTTGGCCGGCCCTGAAGAATGGGGAGCAGACAAGGAAGTGTGGGATAGAAAAGGAGAAAGCTAGAAGGCAATTTCTGAAAGCCAGAGTCAGGCTGGGATTCCTAAAAGGCTTCAGCCACATGCTGGGTGGCTGCCTCTCCCCCCAGGAATCGGATCATACATCTCAGTGGGTTTGGGTTCCATTATTCGGTGAGGACCCCAGCTCCCCTCCCCCATCAACAGGAGGCGGGAGGGAGGTAATGGAGTGGAACCCAGTGATCCTGGGTGTGAGCTTCTGTGGACTGTCATGTCCACATCCAGATGAGCGTGGCAGGGTCCCCTCCCCCAAGGCCCACTGTCCCTCTTGTGTGAGTGGGCACCCCATCTGGTTTCCCTGAAGCAGGTTGACGGTTGAAGACGGGTGGGGGTGGGGGGTGGGATGGGCTGGCGGACAGGCTGGGCTGGGACCTGCGGCAGGCTGTTTAATCTGCTTTGATTTCTGGTCCTTGGCGAGGGCTTGGCTACAAGGCCCGATTGTTCATGTCTTAGGAGCCAAAGCAGACAAAAGACACTGGGGAGAGAGCCCTGGGAGCCAGCAAAGGTGCCAGGGCTTCTTGTCAGCTCGCGACAGCTTAATTCTTTACATCTCTGCCAGCTTCCTTAAGAAGGTTATGGCCAGTTAAAAATAGTTTTTCAGGAGCCCTAAAGCATAGCTTTGCTTGGAAACTGAATGCAGGGTGTATGGAACAGAGGACGGACGACACCATCAGTGTCTAAGCCCTATGGTGTGGGTTTGTCTTAGAAAAAGAACTTCCCTTTGTGGCCCGAGGTGGGGGACTCCCCCCATCCAGACCTGGGGAACCCCGATGTTCTCCTAGGTTTAGGAAGCCTTGTCTTGCTCTGATGATTTTAATTTTTCTGGGCCGGATGAGAGGTGACTTTGTCTTCTGGCCCTGGGGTAAGCACAGACAGGTGCTGATATTTTGGGGTTTCCATTTCCTGCCCCCTTTGGAGATTAAATCTTTCCCCTTTTCATTCTAAAACTATTCCGAGGGGTGGAAGAACTACACCAAAGAATGGGTGTGTTGCATGTTTATTATTTGAAGATAAGGCCTCAGCAACTATTTCTACATATTTTTAACTGCAGCTTGGTTAATAAGGGATAGGGATAGTCCAAATGATCATTCATTAAACTGCCGTCTCTCTTATTTATCTTTTTTCCCCCCTAATGGTTCTAGTGAAAGCAGCCTTCTCAGGAAAGGTAATGCCGCTCGCCCCATTGCCGCTCAGCCAGTGAATCTACTTGGAAATTGCAAATAATTTACCCTTCCTTTCACCTTTTTCCTACCATTGAATTCTCCCTACCCTACCATTGAATTTTTTTTTTTTTCCAGGAGAAAAACAAATTTTAAGACACTTTGACCCACCTTCATATTTTAGTTTTTCAAGTCCTTGAGACTCGAGAGTTCTAGATGCACCAAAACAACTTTGGTTCTGATCTCTTGAGGTCTGGGTCTTTGAGAACTCAAACTGACCCCTGGAGATCCTTGGACACATCCATGACCCCCAAGGCTGGGATCCTTGCATGCTCTCTGTCTGCCTTGCTTTTTGGTAAACAACTCAATTTGGTGAGGCTCTGAACTTGTCAACAAATAATGTTGAGCAATTGTGTGTTTAACATTCCCTGGCATGTGGCTGAAACCTTTTGAAGGCGAAAGGTAGAAAGCGACAACCCATTTGTAAGCCAGTTCTTTGCCGATTTTGTTTCTTGCCAATGCTCTCTTGGAAAAAAAAAAAAAATTAAAAAAAAAAAGAACACGATTTTAATTTCTTCATCAGCATTTGTTTTTACCCAGCTGGTTTCCCTTGGACTCAGCAACCATGAGGGGAGACTTATCTTCCTCTCCTGAAATACAGCCCAAAAAAAAATTGTTCCCCCCCCCTCTTCCCCAATCAAGAAAGAATCTCAGGCATCATGGTACCTGTCATGCAGAGTGGCTTGGATGATCTAAAATTTGAAAAGTCAAAAGCGACTTCAGAGTGTTGCCAATCGTGTCTAGAGTCAGGAGTGAGGGTCTGAGAAGAGGCGGGCCCGCCTGTCCCCAGCCTGCGGTAGGTATTGGCAGTTTGTTTCATAATCAATTACTTAGCCCTTGTTCTGGAGTAGGGGTGGGGCTGAGACCCCCTCACAGAAGGTCAGGGTCTGCCTTAGGCTGAAGAGCCCCTCTCCTTTTTAAATCCCAGAGGTCGCTGATCTGGTGACAATGGAAAAAAAGTCACGATTAATATATTGGGGTTCCCATCAATAAGACTGGGGTTCTCGGGAGAGCAGCTGGAGCGAAGGAAACCGCTAGATGATGTTCCCATGCATCCCTCCCTCCCTCACCCCCGCAGGAGCTGAAATGCATGTGGCGGCCAGAATCTCATTCCCAAGCATAACACCCACCAAGAGACAGGGAGGTCAAATGGACCCAATACACAGATGGGAGAAGTGAGGCCCCCAACATGGGAAAAGGGCCTCGCAGCTGGAAACCAAGTCAGCGGGGATGGACGGGAAACTGAGAGTTGGGACTCTCATACAGGGCAAAGTTGGCCTTTTCCAGGTGGGCACTGTGAGAGGCAGGAAAATAGCATTTCAGGGCACCTGGAGGACCTGGGTCCGCTTGTATTTGTCTTCATCCCACCTATGGAATGTTGCTTGTTGATTGTCAGCAGAGAACGGTGGGGATGTGTGTTTGCTTAACACCATGGCTCCCTGAGTTCTTGGAGATGGGAGAGGTGAAGAGGGGTCTCCTCCGGCCCCTGCAGAGGTCCCACCCTCCTGAGGCAGACACACCATGGCGAGAGGGCAAGAGAGTAGGCCAGGAGTGAGTGTGGACGTGCAGGATCTCTATGTAGCCTTGGAAAAGAGGGCTCAGCGGTGGGAGGCAGGGCCCACCCTCCCACCACCTCCAGTCCTCCCTTGCCTGCTCAGGATGTAGTTTCCGAGAGGTTCATCTGTGCCAGGGTTGTCGCAGGTACTGCTTCCTTCCCCATTTTTTGTTGCCATTTCATCCGTGTAGCCCAGGAATCCCCTTGGAGTCCAGGCCTTTTCACAGTTCTGATACACAAAGCTATCTGCGTCTATACTTCCTCCCCTGTAAGAAACAGCTAGAAGGGCATCTCCATCTGGACTCCTGCTCCAGACCCCTGGGGGGTGTCCCCTGGCGTTAGGGTCAGACTGGGGACTTGTGTCCAAGAGCCTCCTTTGGGAATACAGGCTGGGCAGTGGTCAGGGGGTGGTGAGGGAGGGGGCAGGAGGCAGGCCCCGCAGAGGCTCCGCCCCCAAATGTAGGCTAGGCCACACCCCTCCATCCTCATTGGTCCGCCTAGTGTGACCTCCCTCCCAGAGTGCAGGAGGGGCTGGATAGCCTGCCTGTCTGTCTGCATGTGGATAGGGTTTGGGAGTTGATTCCTGTTCAAGGGGGACGGAGGGAAAGCGGAATCCGTGCAAGAAATTTTGAGAAGACAAGGAGCCCGTGTATGTTGTAGCTAGAATCAGGCAGTGTCTTGCTTTCGCTTTCATGGTTCCCCGCACCTTCCGTCAGCGATCAAGGGACAACTCAGCATCTCAAAGAAGCACTGAACGGACCCCACCCACCTTCCCCATCGGCACGAAGCTCAGGGAACCTTGCATTGGCCTCCTCCTCCCCTCTTCCTCCTCATCAGTGCATGCTCCTGGTATCTTGCTCTTTCCAGCGTCTCCGTCCTGCCTTCCAGCCCACCCCCCTCATTTTTTTCTCCCTCACACCATTTGTGGTCTTGCTAAGATGATGAGACTAAGTCCCACTCTCAGGAACCCCTCCCTCCCAATTAGCTCCCTCCTTTTGCCTTGCCCTCCAGAAACTGACCTCCGCCCCTGGGTCTTTGCTTTCAGGTGCAGCCTAAGTTCCGTTACCCCTTCTACTATGAGATGTGCTGGTATGTCTTGGAGAGATATGCGTACTGTATGACCCAGCGGTCCTACCTCACTCAGGAATACCAGAGAGAATCCATGCTTATTGGTGAGTGAACTGCGGGGCTCACCACCCCATCTGCAGAGCTGGGACAGAAACTTTTGTCAGTGGGATCCCTGGGTTCCAGGAATTCTTTTGAGCCAGAGTGTTGGAAAGACGGCTGGGGACCCCTTAGCAGGGAAGCCATCCTTCTCAGTTTCCCACTTGACATACAGAGTCCAAGAAAATGAAATAATGACCCCCACAGGGTCACGTTGGCCTCCAGGTCTTGCTGGTGACTATGCCGATGTAGGGAGGGGTCAGACCCACCAAGTCATGATTGCTGAAACAGAGTCCCCATGGAGCAAAGAATCCTGGTTCTTTTTATTCCTCAGTAACCACCAGCTGCTCGGCCCCCACCCCCACCCCCAGCCTTCCCCATCCCCGTCCCCAACACCTGGGTTTGAATCTTTGTCTGTATGGGGGCAGGCCCATGAGATGTAGGCAGTCCCCCCAAATCTCAGCCCAGCTTTGAGCCATTGGGAGGGGTGGCCAGGGCTGGGCATTCAGGCCTGGCAGAGCAGTGGGTGGTTCTGACACAGGCAGGGAGAGAGCGTGTATAGCTGCAGTGTCCTGACCCACTGCTGTCCCTTAAAGGACATCGCCTGCCCCGAATGGCTCAGCCCTTGAACCTTGACTCATAGAAGCCCGCCCCAAAGCTGCATCTAGCGGTGACAGCCGCCTTTCCTCCTCTCTGCTGTCCCTCCATCTTTCTCATCACAGGATAGAAAAATGGTCTGCACGGTTCCTGCTGTAATCGCCAGGATTTTTAGATTCTCTCCCCCCCCCCCCCGCCCCTCACTGAGCCTTCTTCCTTTTTTCCCCTTAGTGACTTTAGGGATTTCAGGCAGGCATGTGATGGGGGAACAAATATTTCTGCTGGGGTCTTATTGGGAAGTCCTCACCCACCTCCTGGAAATTCAGTTTTGCATGGGGTTGGGAGGAGGGCCCTGTTTTGGGTCCCGTTCCTGTCCGAGGACACCATATTCAGGTGTGAAAAAATATGGAAACTCTACAACCTGCTCTTCTGAGGCTCCCAGCCTGGTAGGAGAGCGAAGTGATTCTGAAATCATGTGAGAAAAACCTGTGGGTGCAGTAGATGCATGTTCCTGTGGGGACCGGAGGCTTCATTTTGTGGCAGTCCCCAAACGAGAGAAGTGAACAGGGAACGAGGGTCATGAGAGGAAATCTTAAGGCAATGTTTGGGTCATTGGCACCCCTTTTTTTTTTCCCCTTAAATTTTCTTGCCACTATTTCCTCTTGCCTCTCTCTAGTCCATCTGCCACAGAGAAGGGGTGACTTTAAGGAGATACCTCATTTATCGAATACTAGTTGTGTGCCAAGAACCGTGCTCAGTGGTGCCTTATTTAGTTCTCACAACAAGCTTTCAGAAGAAGTACTCTGCCTTATATTTTTATTTTTATTTATTTATTTTTTTATATCTTTTTTTTATATTTATAGAGAGTAATTATTTTATCTTCAGTGCATATTTATTTCTATTTTACTTTTTGACAGATAGAGAGAGAGACAGAGACAGCTAGAGAACCGAACCGTGGGAACTCCCCAGTTCAGCATGTGGGTCCTGCCTGGGCCGGAGCCGGGATTCGATCCTCGGTCCTCGTGGCCTCAAAGCGAGCGCTCAACCCGCTGAGCCGTCCCGGCTTTCCCCTGCCTTATATTTTTAAAAGAGCCTTGTTGGGATATAGTTCATGTGTCATACAATTCACCCCTTTAATGTGTTCAGTGCAGTGTTTTTTAGTATATGCCCGGAGTTGTGTAGTCAATTTTTTGGTCATTTTCATCCCCCTGGAAAGATACCTGTGCTCTTCAGTTCTCATCTTATCTCCCTCGCCTGCAGCCCTAAGCAACCACCAATCTACTTTCTGCCTTTATGGCCTTTCCCCCTATGCCAGACATTTCCTATGAATGGAATTATATATAATAGGGGCTCTTTCTGTCTTATTTTTATACATTGAGAAATAAAATGCCAGGTATGTTCAGAGAGGCGAAACAACCTGTCTGGGTACACACAGCTTGAGGAAGCTGAGTTGGGATTTGAACCTATAGCTGACTGGCCTTAATCTTTCTAGAGGCTGAGGGAGGCGTAGACCATTAGAACTGTCCAAAGAAGCTCGATCTCCAGAGTAAAGGGGAGGTATGGTGAGTGGGAGCTTCCGGGGACTTCCAGCAGGGAGTTTAGGGTGTTCATCTCAGTCTTTATTGTGCCCCCACGCTTGTAGATGCCCCAAGAAAGCCCAGTATAGACGGCTTCTCATCTGATTCCTGGCTGGAGATGGAGGAAGAGTCCTGTGAGCAGCAGCCTCCGGAGGAAGAAGAGGAGAAGGAAGAAGAGGAGCAGGAGGAGGAGGGTACAGATAAGGTGCCCAAGCCACCTGCCGATGGCCCTGCCTCGCCCACCAGCACCCCGTCTGAGGACCAGGAGCCCCCTGCAAAGAAGCCCAAAGTACCTGCCATGCGGTTCCTCAAAAGGACTTTGTCTAATGAGTCGGAGGAGAGTGTCAAGTCCATGATGCTGCCTGTGGACTTCCCCAAGACGCCCACGGGCTCTCCCACCACTGAGGCCTCTGCCAAATGGAGCCACCTCACTGAGTTTGAGCTGAAGGGCCTGAAGGCTCTAGTGGAGAAACTTGAATCCCTCCCGGAAAATAAAAAGTGTATCCCCGAGGGCATCGAAGACCCCCAGGCACTCCTGGAGGACATGAAGGTGAGTAGGACGGCGCGTCGGGCTGGGCAGGTCCTGTGCAACGCACAGCTTCCCAAGGGCAGCTCAGCTCAGGGCGGCTCGGTGCAGACCCTCCTGGGGTGTGTTCGTGCTCGGAGAGGGGTTGCTGACGCAAAGGAGCTCATCTAGGTCCTGGAGGCTGAGGGGGAGACCTGCAGGGAATCTCTTGGAGGAAGCTGGCTCTGTGGCTGACAATGAGTTCTTCCTCATACTTGTTGAGAATCAGAGGCCCTACCATCTGTCGGTGCTCCCGGAGTCGCTGCTATTGGGTTTGGGGACAGACTCCTTAGTCCTGGGCAGGGAGATCTGTGCTCTGGGCGGGCTCCCCCTGGAGCACATATCGTGCCAGTAGATTGTACCTTCTGGTGGTCCTCGAGGTGGGGCCACACGGCCACCCAGTGTTCAGAGGTCTCCAAGTAGAGCCTAATTATTGAGCCAACTCTGATTACCAGCTGTGCTGTTTTTTGGGGGGAACCGGAAGCAGGCGGTCATAGTCACTGCCCTCACGTAGTCCACCATCTAGCAAAAGAGCAGGCAGGTGAAGAAATCAGGTGACAGGGAATAAGGGCCACAAGCATGCTGTGTGCATCCAGGGCATGGGAGCCAGCCAGGGCTCTGGGGCTGTTATGCAGAGAGGGCATTTGAGCTGGGCCTTAGAGGCTGCATAGGAGTCCTCCCGATGGGAAAAGCTGTTATAGGCAGAGTGCTAACAAGCAGTGTGTTTAAGAAGCAAGAAATACCTGGGAGGCCTTGTCCGGTGGCCATCACTTGTAGCCTTTGTGGAAAGCTTACTACCTGCCAGGTACCAGTGCTAGGCAAGTGGTAGGTAGGTACCCTCATTATCTGCACTTTCCCTGATGAAGGAAGTAGGCTCAGGGAGGTTCAGTGGCATGCCTGAGGTGACAGAGCGGCTGGGGTGAGGATCCAGGGATGCCTCCAGGGCTCCTATGTGGACATCACTACAGGGAGCTGCCTCCTGTAGGTCTCAGAGCTGTGAAGGCTTTTGGGGTGAGGCCTCCTCAGAAGCATTTGGGTTTCTTTTCCCAGTGTCTGATTTCCACGTAAATCCAGCTGCCTGCTAGCATTGGAAACGAATTGAAGTCTCTTTTTCGGTGACTGCAAACTCTACCCAGGACTTGTTAATGAGTTCGTTTGTTCATGTATCCAATTTTAGGTAACATTGTGTCAGGCCCTGGGATATGGAGATATTAAGATTGTCCTGTCCCTGAAGTCTTGGGGTCTAGCGGAGGTGAGATCTGGGGACCCCACATCAGGTGGCCTGACAGGTGCTACCAGCAGAGGGAGCCAGTGTTCAAAATCATTGGTCCAGCTGTATTTCACTTTCTGTAGCAGGTGCGTCCCCTGCAGGTGCTGCACAATTAAAATGTTGTAACTTGGGAAACTTGCCAGGTAAAAGAACTCAGCGGTGAATATCCCTATAAAGCAAATCTTTACTTGCTAATGGGTCTTTTTTTCCATTGATTTTTTACTTTTGGGAGGTTGCTGACCTCTCTTGAGAGTTTTATGAAAATATGCTTGTACACACAATTCTGCATGCAATGTCGGGGGATCTTGGACCCCTGAGGCTGTTCCTGGATCCCAGGTTAAGAACCCGTGGCTCCTTTTTTTCTTCTGAGATCCTGTATAGCACAAATGAGGTATTTCCATCAATAGTTAAACCATTAATCATGTTAGGGTCCCAGAATATTACAGACGAGTTAAAAACACATTCATTTGAAAGAGGAAGTACTATTCTGTGCTTGTGGGAAGCCTTTTTTACTTTAAAAGTATCTTTGTGTCTCTGATCTGTTCATAGGCAGTGTTCCTGGTTGGTCAGCTTTCTCTCTAGGGATGGGACTTGGCCCCTCTGGTCTCTCACCTGTACACTACCTGATGGGTCTGGACTCAGCCTAGGCCCCTCTTGGTGTGGAGGAGGCCTGGGGGAAGGGCATAGGCAATTTTAAGGAGCCCAGCCTCTCTCCCCCAACCATAGCAGCACATGATAATGTGACAATGCATCTCAATTACTATGTGCAGTTATAGGTGTTTTCCGTATACTCATGGTTGTGGAAAGAAGACTGGATCCAGACTCAGGATATCTTGGTCCGACAACTGCCGCTTCAAGCTTTAGCTGTGTGACTGGCGTTGCTATTGAACTCCTGTGCTTCATTTTTCTCATTTGTATGATGGAAACAAAACCGCTATAGCATCTGCTGCCCACATGTCAAAGGTCAAATGAGGAAATGCATTTGAAATCGTTTGATAAACTGTAAAACCAAACACAAGATGAGGCGAGGTGCGGGTCACTGTTGAAGAAAGAGGCTGAGGGGAGGAGAGGAACGGTCAGTTATCTGTCGTAGGATAGAACAGTCCTGGCATCTCTCCACAGAGGAGACCTTTGGCGCTAATTTATGCACATTAGTTAATTTTGTTTTGCTGGGGGCTCAGATGGGACTCCCTGGTGATGTGCCATCCATGACAGAATCAAAGCCTGCTCCTGCCAGGATGGAACTAATGGAGACAGGCTCTCGAGAGGCATAGGCTTGGCTGACAATTTCAAAGTCATCTGTGCTCAAGGAAACGCTGCGAGGCCTAGGACATGGATGAGGAGAGAAAATCCTTTTTTTTCCCTAAACACTGTTGGGTTCATTTTCAGCCCAGCTCTCCAGTCCTCTGGGTTTTACATTCTAGGTATGGAGAAGTGCAGTCACCCACTGGTAACTAGCTGCACCATTTTGTATTGGTCAATTGATTTTTACTTACTAGGTCGGTCACCAGTTTAGAACCTTCAAGGAAGGAACACTTAACCATCGTAGCCATTGTAAAGTGTGGCCTCAGGCACGTTCACATTGCGGTGCACCCACTGCCTGTATCTGATTCAGAACTTTTCATCACCCTGACAGAGCCTTCTCTTCCCATTTCCCCCTCCCTCTGGTCTGCCTGCTGTCTTGATGGACACACTTATTCTGGATATTTCATCTATCTACAAGTTTTAAGTGTCATAGTGTCACATGGCCCCAAACACACCTCCTCAGACCTTTTTCCTTGGATCTCTTGTCAAACCTCCCTCTCCCTTCTCTTATAAAGTAAACCCAGGATCATTTCGTCTCGAGATCCTTAACTATATATTAGCAGAGACCCTTTTTCTAAGTAAGGTCACATTCCCGGGTGCTAGGAGTTAGGCTGTGAATATATCTTTGTGATAGGCTGGCCAGACGTACCGTTTGAATTGGGACAGTACCATAGTTTTCTGGTCAGCCTACTTTTTTTTTCTTTTTTTGAACTGAACTGGGGGCCTCACCGCATTCGGGAAGCACACCCCAGTTCAGCATGTGGGTCTGCCTGGGCCGGAGCTGGGATTCGATCCTTGGTCCTCGGGGCTTCAAAGCGAGGGCTTAACCCACTGAGCCATCCGGTTTTCCCATAGCCTACTTTTTGAAAGAGACAGTTCAACCCAGGATGGTTGGGCTAGAGTGCGGACTGGGATACCCAAGGTATCCCACTGACTGACACCTGGTTGTAGGGGTTCTGGCAAGGGGGTACCCCTGAGACTGCTGGACTCCCACAGCAGTCTGAGCTGTCCTGTGCTGTGTGGTGGGTGATTCTTTCTTGATGCCTGCCTCTGCTTTATTACCACAGTGGTGGTATCTGTAATCACCAACGGCCCTTCTAATTATTCATGTCCCACCCCCCTGGGAACAGCGGGACCTGAATCCATTGTTAACATCAAGCTCTTTGAGGGAAGTTGTGGGAAGCGGGTGCCCAGGCCCAGCACATCCATTGTCTGTGTGGTTGTCTTGTTAGGTCATAAACAGGGCAGTGTCCAGCAGACAGGGTCGGGTGGCCCCAATCTTTCTCTTTTTGAAAGCCTGCCCTGGGAATGTACACATGCCGACGTGATTCCCTTCAGCACGATTTATTTCTCAGGAGAAAATCTCCACTTAGAATAATCTCTGCCTGCAGCCTGTCACATACAAATGAAAACGCTCGGCCTTTCCTGCGCGGGCAGAGCCCACGGCACCCCCTGGTGGCCACTGAAGGCCACACATCGGGGAACGCCGCTTCCTTTGCAGGGTGTGTTGTGTTCGCATAAGACTCCCGGACTCAAAGGCACCATTAGACAGTTCTCTTGATTAACTTTTAATTGTTATTTAATCATTGTTCAAGTGTTAATCATTAATAATACTCACACCTTCAAGTAATATTTTTTGGTAACCAGACATCCCTGCAAAGAGACCTCTCACATCAATGCATGTGCGTTACGGACAGCTTTGAAATTAAAACGACAAGAAATCTTGAGACCGTTCACAAGGAAAACTCAGAAAAATTGAGGGGAGTAGGTAGTATTTTCAGTCCTATGCAGAGCTGTGTTTGTAAACTGGTGGCTGGTGGCCCAGGAAAACCAGCCCACAGATATGTTTGCTACATAGTGGTTTAAACATTTTTTTTCAATCAGTTGCCAACATTTAGAAGTGGAGCGATTTCAAGTAAAGCTCTGGACCTTTGATTTATGAAAAGTCAGAGATCTGGCGGGGCTTTCATTTCCACAGGAGGTTAGTAGGTGGGGAGTGAGTAGCATTTGCTTTCTTTTTTTTTTTTTTTTTTTTTTTTTTTTTTT
>PVKE010030598.1:0-19517 GCA_004027555.1 Craseonycteris thonglongyai
TATTTCTGTGTCTTATTAAAACTTCAGAGTCGTTGACAGTGAGACCTTTTCATGCGTAAGGTCAGTGTAGCCTGGCTTAGCCCTCTTAAAGCCAGAATAGTACAAGTGAGAACTCTGTTATCTGTGCTTGCTGACCAAAGAAAGTAGTTGTGGGTTCTTAGGCTTTGGCTCTCTGCAGACATTATTGACATTGTTAGCTCATGGGCAAAGCACTTTAGGAGTGTTTATTTATAGGCTGTTCTTCAAAGAAGTGACATGAGGCTCCCAAATGCTGCTCAAATCACTACATGATAAACTGCACATTAGATGATCTTACGGCACTTCTGATATTAACTCCCAAGAATCACTTTAGACATGTGTATCTTCTTTATACAAACTGTGGATAAATCAAATAATGGTTATTTGATTTCATAGGATTTAGAGCTGATCTACAATATGATTTTGTATCTTGCAGACATAATCGTTAGCTGGAATTTTCTCTGGTAAAGTAATTAAGCTGCATAGGAATTCACCATTCACAGCCTAAAAGGGGGAAAAGATCTCAATTACAGAGGCCTTTTAGATTGGTTTTTACTTATCCCTAATGGTCATCTATATGTCTTGCATACTGCTGTATTTTTTTTTTTTTAATCATAAGATGTTTGCATTTCTTTAAGATGCTCTGACAATAGAATTAGAAAGAATTCTTGATTTAAATATTGCACAAGTATGCAGTGTTTTAAAGGGGTGATTACAGATGGGATTTGCATCCAAGTCAATTCCCCCAAATAACTTCTCAGCTGCAGGCCACTTAAGTGCAGTTAATTCATTAGAACAAGAAGAACTTGAGTTAAATACGTTAGCAATGAACTGTTCATCTGTAATAAGGCTGACTCATGCTGGTAATTTCTTGCATAGTTATTATTCAACATGTATTCAACATGTACTCTACAGTCCTGTCTGAAGGATACGAAAACAATGAGAAATGCAGCTTGTCTTTTAGTATATGAGTTTAAGACTATTCTTTCCATGGTGCTAACATGATTTGAGTATCTCAGTGACCTTACAGACAGGTCACAGTTAAAACAAACTAAACATATTTCCATAATATCAGACCTTTCACAGAAGTCTGGAGACCTAGGAATTTTAGGGAACAACGTTAGTGGATAAGTGAGGCTATTCTTAAAGGCTCATGTCTTCAACTCTGGGCCTTAAAATGATCTCTTTACAACAAAAAAAGAGCCCTCCTTAGAGCCAGCGACTCACCAGTGGCCCCTTATTCCCTGAGCAAATGAATTAATTTGGCAGTTGCTATTTCTCTGCCCAGACCAGGCATGTGCTGTAATTGCTTATTTCCTCTTTCCCAGTTTGAAACGAAATACTTCCTTATTACTGCCCACGTTAAACCAAAGCACCTGTGGCCTCTAACAAATATCCCCACGTGTTCTGCTCCCCTCCAACATGCCTTCCATCCTAGTCAATGGATTATAGCCCCTCTCGCCCCTCATCCCGTGTCCTTTCTGGAGATATGAAACAAGCTTGTCCAACCTGTGTCCCTCAGGCCACATGTGGCCCAGGATGGCTTTGAATGAGGTCCAACACAAATATGCAAACTTTCTTAAAGCATTATGAGATTTTTCTGTGACTTCTTTTTGTTTTCTTATAAGCTGTTGTTAGTGTTGGTGTATTTTAGTTGTGGCCCAAAACAACTCTTCTTCAATGTGGTACAGGGAAGCTAAAAGGTTGGACACCCCTGATTTAGAGTTTCCAAGGTCAGGCTTCCAAATATCACTATTTCTTCTTTAGGTGTTATGCCTATAAAACTTATAAAGTAATAATCCATAACCCAAATACAGATTCTTTAGTAAAACCCCATGATTACACCTGTAGACACAGTGCTTTCCTTGTTAGTGGGTTTATATGGTTCGCTAAGTCTGTCTGTAATCATAATCAGATATTTTAAAAAGTGTGCATTGCCGAATCTCTATTATTATCAGCATACATTATACTTCCCAGGGTTAATCCCTAATTTTAAGAGAATCTTACCATTTCTCCTGAACTTTAACTTTAATAAAACATTAGGTAAGATATGTTCAAGAATGAAGGCTTCAAAAGCATAAACATAATGAATTTAAACATGTCTAGAAGGAGTTAACGTTCTCTACTACAGTGGAGTCAAGACTATCAAAATGCTACCTGGTATTCTTGCTAAAGATATAGATTGCATAGCCCAGTCCTCTGCCCTACAAAAGCATGATCTTGGGGGCTAATACTTGAGAATCTTTGTTTTCAAGCTCCTCAGTTAACCATTCTATTTGCTGTTGCCTGTTTTCAACTTTTGGGATATAGGTTTTGTTTTCTGGGTTGTTTTTTTTTTACTATTGTATTCACTACTACATCTGCAGTGGCCAGACCAGTGACTGGCACCTATTGGCTATTCAATATTTAATGGTTGAGTGAATAAAATTTCATCTGGGGCCAGGTTTGGAAGTCTATGGATTATCGGATAGAACTCTGCAGCCAGATAATTCCTGGTTTGAATCCTAGATATGTTAGCTATTACCTGTGTGACCTTGGTCTAGTCTTTATCTATTTATTATCTGTCTGTCTGTCTATCTATCTATCTATCTATCATCTATCTATTTTTGACCTTTAATTTCCTTGTTAATAACATGTTGATCATAAGTCCTGAAATAAATATTTTTGACTCAGTGAATGAAATTCTCAGATCATTTTAAGGATTGGGGATGATATATGTTAAAACAACAACAGCAATGCCCCATTCACTAAACAGCATTGATTACCACTATTTGGACATGGAGGTAGAGGAGATTGGCCAGCCAGGGGTCATGTTCATGAGAACCTGAGGAAGCTCATGGGATGACCAACTGAACATAAGGTTTATAGCTGGCCCTAGAACTGAGACTGCTATGCTTAACTCGTGTCAACTATAAGAACCAAATAATCAGGCTCTCTGGTGATAGGAGTTTAGGGTAAGGCCACATAGAAAGTAAGAAAGGATGGAAATACATCTTATTGGTAGTGCAATGGAGCCTCATAGGGAACTGGAACTTTCAGAAACCCTTGAAGTCACCACATAGACTTCTGGGCAGCTTCTATAAGTGACTGGAAGAATTTCAACCCACTGCATAGTCCTTCGTCAGCACAGTTAAATGCCTCAAGGTCCGACAACGTGTGTATAAGGAGTCACTTTTGGTCATTTTTTTAAGGAGAATTTAGAGGCTATCATTTGCTCTTTTTGTTTGAAGATGGTATTAAAGAGGTATCTAGAAACTGTGTGTGTCTTTCACCACACTGATCCCTTTGGGACAGTGTCTATTGAGAAGGCATGTTTTGTATCATTACAAATAGCCACTATGGTAATGCTAAACTATGTATCTTATGAAGAAATTATCTAGTAAGATATTTTAGATCCTATAACTATCCATTTATTAAGTTCTTAATCTCAAAAAAGTCTTTATGATCTTAGTCATCATGTTGTACATGTGTTAAACTTGTAGATCACACAAGCTTAATTGGATTACTCAGAAGGAGGTGATATTCAGACACCTGTTCTGGGACATGGCCAAAGGGTAGAGAGGATGTTAAGTGCTTCAGGGCGTGTGTCTCTCAGCCTGTCTTCCAGCCATGCCCCTCGGGAACAAACTGTTAGCTTCCCAAGAGAGGATGCACTGAAATCTAAAGCAGGCAAATAAGAGTGATATTATTAGAGGCCAGGCTAGACTAAATATGAAAAAAAAAATTATCTTTGTTGCTTCAATGATAAGACTCTAGCACAGGTGAGGAGCAAGGACCTTTATTTTGCTTTTTACCACTTGAAAGCTCCTCTATTGTTTTTTAAATAATTGTTTTATTTTTCAATTATAATCAACAGGTACTATTGTATCAGTTTCAAGGGTACCACATAGTGACTAGATGTATATAACTTACAATGTGACCTCCCCAATGAATGTAGTATGTGTCCCCCTGACACCATACATAATTATTACCATATTGATTATAGTCCCCATCCTATATTTTACATCCCCACGATTATTTTGTAACTATCACTTTGTACTTCTTAATCCCTTCCACTTTTTACCCACATCCCTAGCCCCCTCCCAGCTGGCAACCATCAAAATGTATTCTGTGTCTAAGAGTTTGTTTCTGTTTATTTATTTTGTTTTGTACATTCCACATATAAACAAAATCACATTGCATTTGTCTTTTTCTGTCTGACTTACTCCACTCAGCACAATACCCTCCAGGTCTATTAGCCATGTTGTTGCAGATGGCAAGATTTCATTCTATTTTTATGGATAAGTAATATTCAGTTGTACATATATACTGCCTACTCCTTACCGTAATTCATACATTGTAAATAATGCTATAGTGAGCATATGGATGCACATCTCCCCTCAAAGTAGCATTTTTGGATTTCTTCAGACAAATACCCAGAAATGGGATTACTAGATCCTTCTTTGTCTCTTGTTATAACCTTTGTTTAAAGTCTATTGAGTTTTGTGTAAGTGTTGCTACCCTAGCTTTTTGTTTGTTTGTTTGTTTTCATTTTTATGAAATGCCTTTTCTATCCATTTACTTTCAGTCTGTGTGTACCTTTCGATTTGAAGTGAGTGTCGTGTAGGCAGCATATGTAAAAGTCTTGTTTTCTTATCCATTTGGGTTCCAGCGATTCTGCTAGAGGGGGATGAGTTTTATATTCGTTACCTGTTGGTACTTAACAATTTACCCCAAAACTTGTGGCATAAAACAACAACACTTATTATCCTACAGTTTCTGTGAATCATGAATATGAGTGGTTCTGGCTCAGGGTCTCTCATGAGGTATAAGTGAAAATTTCAGTTGGGTCTTCTGCCATCGTAAGTCTTGTCTAGAGCTGGAAGATCTGTATCCAAGTTCATTCAGTGGTGTTCACCTGGAGGACTTAGTTCTCACTTCATAAAGCTGCTTGAATATCCTTGTGATATAATTTAGCAGTAAGCTTTCCCCAGGTTAGCAATTCAAGAGTGAGTAAAGGGAGAAAGCTACAAGGCCTTATATTATGACCTCTTCACAGAAGCTGCACTGTCACTTCCACTTAACTGTATTTATTAGAAATGAGTTGAGCCCACACTGAAGAGGAGGAATATTAAGCTCTATGTCTCAAAAATTTTTCTAGACATGTTTTAAAATCATTGCAATTTATAGCCTGGCCACAATTTATTTTTATTTATCTCACATGCAAAACACATACATCCCCCAAAAGAACCTCAATACAGTATTAGCTTGAAGTCCACAATGCATATAAATGACCATGATGTGTGAAAGAAGCTTCTCAGATATAATTCCTTAAATACAGACCCTTGAGTGCAGTTCCTCTTGACCTAAAGACCTGTGAACTAAATAGACAAATTATTGCTTCTTCCCCATGCCCTACATTCAGTGGTGGAACAGGCAATAGATATTTGCTATAGACGTGGAAGATTCACTGGAATTACTGATCTATACCAATTCTGAAATTCAATCTAGCTTAGGTTGGCAGTTTCTTGATTGGGACTCAAGATCTGGGAATAATTCTTTATGGTTCTTGGCTCCTCTCTTGGTTTTGCTTTCTGAGTCATCCTTTCTTTTTCATGGAAGGTAGCATGAAAGGTAACGTGTTTTATGAAAGACACGTGAAAATTCAGTGTTTTTCTGAGCTTTATTTCTGTCACTAGAATTAGGAGAGGGGAAGAGTCCAAAGGCCTCTCTTTATGTAATACTGTGTCTGTCCCTTTCAGTTTAAACAATGTTTCTGCTAATGTAATTCTTTTTCTAAAACATTTTGGATCTCCTGTGAATGTTATAAGAGAAATCTACACCTTAAATCAAGATCAGCTCTTCCCTATGTAGGGCTTCTGGCGAGGGACAACGTTGTTTGATTAAAAGCCACGTTGTTTGACTTAAAGGAGCTCTGAGGCATGACAGATCTATAGAGGGCCCCATTCTTCTGACTAAATGATATCTGAAATAGCACCATTGATCCTTCTGAAGTCTTAATAAGAGGTTTTATAGCCACATCCTCACCTTCATTATTAGATGTGGCAGAAACCTGGATTTGATATTTGGACAGAGACTATTTCTTAATTTTATCACCTTTCACCATCTAGAGAGCATGAAGATTTTAAAAGCAAAAGCAGTAGTTTCTGTTTGTTTATCAGACCTTCTATAAACTTACAAGGGATGGTCAAGAAATTTGCAGAATGGGGGGTTATCAGACAAGTGGGAGTCCTAGTGCACACAGTTTGATTATGTGACTTATTATTGGTATATGTGCCAAACTTCACACTACTCACATCTATGTTCTTTTAGATATCTCCTAAGAAGGACATCAAACATGAAGAAAATCTCAAGTATGGATACAATAAAATTTCTCACAGTCATTAAGTTCCTCACAAAACGAAGGATAACACCTCAAACCATTTTGGAAGAGATGTTAGCAGTTTATGGGGACTTTTACCCTGGGAAAACCACAGTTTACAAATGGCACAGCTTTTTCAAATAAGGCAGATAAGTTGATTCAAGACAAACTTCATCTGGGATGCCCTGTTGAGACCACTTTCTTAAACAATGTCAAAAAAGTTGAAAACTTGCAGTGGAAGAAACCAGATTGAATAAAAATCAGCTTTCACCTACAACCATTTTGAATATTCTCCTCCATCATCTAATGATGTCAAAAGTCAGTGCAAGATAGATACCGAGAATGTTCACATCACTTCAAAAACAACAGTGCATCGTGTGTTCACGATAGTTTTTGGACCTCTTCAGAGACAAGAAAGATGACATTTTAAACTGGATTGTCAGGAAGCCGGGATGGCTCAGAGGGTTAAGCCACTTTGCAGCCCTGGGTTACAAAGATTGAGTTCCAGCCCCGGCCCGTGTGGACCAATATGCTGAACTAGGGTGTGGCCCCCAGTTCTGTTCTTGCTGGGGTGAGCTTCCATGTGGGAGGCCCCTGTTTGCCCCCCAGCTCACGGGGGGCATGCCTCTGGCCTGGTCCCCGCCCTGTGCAACCCCTGCTCACCTGTGTGGAATGAAACCATGTGGAAAACTGATGACAGACAACTATGGAGACTGCTCTGGGCCTTCCCCCTTCTCTCTGTCTCTCTCTGTCTCTAGCTCTCTGTCAGAAACAGTAAAATAAATCTTAAAAATAAAATAAATTAACTGGATTGTCATTGGAGATGAAACTTGGGTTTGTCATTATGGGCCTGAATCAAAGCAGGACTCCAAGAAGTTCAAGGTGCCCCAATCAGTTGGAAAAATCATGGCTACTGTTTTTTGGGGGTACAGAGGGTATCTTATTGATCTATTACAAAAACAACAGTGTTCCAACAACTGGAGAGTACTATTCCAGTCTGCTGAAACAGTTCAAAAAAAATCTGTGAATGAGAAAAGGAGAGGAAAATGGAGCAAAGGGGTGCTGCTTTTGCATGACAACACACCTGTGTACAAGAACAGTGTTGTGTTGGCTATTCCTCATGACTGTGGCTGAATCTTCTGTACCACTTTCTCATCTCTCCAGAGCCAAATCATTAGAGCCCTAAAGTTCATGTCTTGAACCTCTTTATTGGGTCTACACTCAGCTCCCAGGGTTTTAAATATATTATTTATTTATTTATTTATTTATTTTTGACAGGGAGAGAGAGAGATACAGAGACAGATACAGAGAGAGAACTGAACTGGGGGAGCTCCCAGTTCAGCATATGGTTCCGCAAGGGCCGGGGCCGGGATTCGATCCCCGGTCCCCGGCGCTGCAAAGTGAGCGCCTAACCCACTGAGCCATCCCGGCTCCCCAGCTCCCAGGGTTTTAAATACAATGTGCATTTATAACTACCAGAGTTTATTTTTCTTGTGCAATTCTTCCTCAACTCTAGATTCATACAGAACTACATTTGCACTTGAACGTGAAACAGGTATCATCAACTTGTCCTAAACTAAGCATTTGATTTTTACCTTGAACTTACTCTTAGGATCTTTCCCATTCCATTTAATAGCAACCCCATCATTCCACTTGCTCAGAATTTATTCTCATTTATATTCTCCCTTCATTTCTTTCTCTCCCTTTCTCATTTCCATCCGCTTTTCCCACCCACTTTTAACCCATCCGCAAAACGTGCCACTTCTTCCTACACAGCTTGACATTTCACAAGTTCTGCAACTACCGCTGTGGCCCAAGCCACCCCTTCCTAGTTCCTGGATTATTAGAGTTGCTGTCTAGTTTGCCACCAATGGTCTCCTTCCGCTCTCACCTTCTGCATTCTTTTCTCAGCACATCAAGAGTAATCCTGTTATACACAAACCAGTTTATAGTATCCCCCTATCTTAACTCTCCAATGCCTCCCTATCCTGCAGGGTAAAAGCCTGAATCCCTAAAGTGACGCACGTGGTCCTATATTATCTGGCTTTTTTCACTGCTCTGATCTCATCCTGCTCCAGCCACGTTTCCCTGTTTGCTCTTGTTCAAATATCCCCCTAGCGCCTGATCATGCTGCCTCAATATTCTGTTCTTAAATTCATACGCTTTGTTCCCTCACTTCTTCAGACCTTACTTAGATGTCACATTGTAAATGGGACCTACCTTATTTAACGTTGTTACCCATTAGTTCCGCATAATCTTCTCTGCTTTATTTTCCCCATAGCTGTTATCTCATCTAACGAACCGTTCAGTTTGCTTATTTTTATGGACTGTAAACTATGAGGAAGTGATTTTTCTCATTGCTTTTCCAACTGCTGTATTGTTTGCACTACTTTTGGCACATAGGCGTCATTCAATGGTTTTTGTATCAATAAAGGAACTCCCTGTTAGTTTCTTCATCCTTCTCTGATGGGGTTTTTTCCTTTCTCTTATCAGACTATCTAAATCCTATATTATCTCCACAGCCTAGTCAGTCAAGATTTGTCTTCACCGGGAGCCTTTTTATACTCATGGAGTCTGACATTGCGCTCATCCTCTTTGATTTTCTTCAGCACCCGTGGTCACAGTCAGGTCACTCTATTGTGAGTTTGTTACGTGCACCATTGTTTTTCAGCTTGCTCATCTAGTCATGCCTTGTTTGTCTAAGTAGATCTTTGAGAAAACATATTCACCTTTTTTTGAACCACTCTTTTGCTGCTTTGTAAACCTGCAACATGAACTTTATAAACTCCTGCTTCAGAAACAACAGCTAACCCATGGAAATGAACTTCCTAACCTCACAGCTGATGGAAGATGCTACTTCAGGACAGTGCACTGTTTTTGTAAAATGTATACAATCATTTTCAATTTATACCATAATAAGTTTCAGGCAAAGCCAGCTGAGCTACACAAGCAACCTGTTGTAATGCTCACACACTTATTACTCTCTCTTTGGAAACTGGAATCCACTGTTCCACAGGGACCAGAAATCCTTAGATGTTAAAAAAAAAAAATCTTTTTTTAAAAAAGCTCCACTGACACTTAGCTTTTTGCCATGATCCCCTATATATTATTTCATCATTGTGTCACACATTACAAAACACTGTGATTTATCAGCTCCCAATCAAGTGCTTCTTAAAGCATTCACCAATTAGCTTGTTTCAGGAGAAGCTTCTAATAGCCTTGAAGGTAAGTGAGAAAAATCTGTTTGTATGCAACCTGAGGGACATAAAACAGTATCAAAATCAGTCATGGCAGCTAAATATTGTCATAAGAACAGTTCTAAATTTTCTCATATTTTGAGATGTTAGAGAAGCTCATCAAATGATTATATGAAAAATTATGCATGTAGAGTTTTTCTCCTGTGAATTTAAGATAATCTTCCACTTTTTAAAATCAATCTTATTATTATATCATGACTCAGATTTTGCTTAGAAATGAGATAGATTGAAATGATTTCAATCAGCTCAGTTTCCTCTGTCTCACCACCTCCCCTTTAATACCATGAGTGTCCAGTTTGGTTGCAATCAATCTTCTTAGGGGAAGAAACACAAAGTCTAAATACTGCTATACTAGAGCTTGTGACTAACTCTTCTTGCAGTAAGAAAGTGAGCACAATCAAAAGAAAAGTTTCTCAACTATATTCATATGTTGAATTAGGACTCTCATCTAATAGCATCTGACCCTAGTTCAGAGTTTATTAAACATTTTTATTGAGCTTATTTATAAGTAAACTCAACTAGATACTTCTTTTTCTCATAAAGAAAATGAATTAATTTATTCTTTATGCTGAAACCTTCATTAATTGAGTGATTTATATAATTTTGGAGGCTATATAAAACAACATGAAGAATATTGACCCCATATATTACTTTAATTTTACATTAAGTTCCTGGTATGGCCTTTTACAGATAATTAAGATCTGTTGCCCTCCTTATTAGAGTCATTCCTAAAGACTAACTGTTAGGACAAGAATTCACCACATGTAGCTACAAAGTACACATCATTAGTTTGTGATGATCTCAGAGTTCAACAGACCTTAATGGTTGTCTAATTTGTGGGTTTATACCCTTTCTTTTACTCAGCATGTCTAAGAAACATGCTGATCATCAACACAAACTCAAAGTGGTAGTGTATTAGTTTCCTAGTGCTGCTATAAAAAAATGACAGATTTTGTCTCTTGAAACCACAAAAATTAATTATCTTATAATTCTTTATGTTGAAAGTCTCACAGAGTTAAAATCAAGATGCTGACAGTTCTGTAGTCATTCTGGCGGCTATAGGGGAGAACATTTTTCTTGCCTTTGGCTTCTAGATGCTACCCCACCTGCATTCCTTGGCTCATTGCCCCCTTCTAAGCATTGAATCACTTGCACCTCACCTCGTCTGACTCTGACACTCTTGCCTCTTTCTTATAAGGACCCCAGTGATTACACTAGGCCCACCCAGACAATCCAGGATAATCTGCCCATTTTAAGATTCTGAACTTAATCACATCTTCGAAGTTCCTTTTGTGAATTTCAAGGATTAGGACTTAGATATCTTCTATGGGAACCAAAGGAGGCATTATTCTGCCTTTCATAGGTAGCGATCTCAAGTAGGGGAGGGGAGAGGATTGGTAGCACATGTTATTTGAAAAATATGGCATCCTGATTAAAATCATGAACTCTGGGGCCGGATGGCCTGACTTCAAATCCCAATTTTCCCATTAAATATCTGTGAAATCTTAAGTAAATTATTGAAACTCTTTCTGCCTCAGTTTGGGAATCTGTAAAACCAGAAATGGCAACAGTAGTAACTACCCCATGCTGTAGTTTTAAAGACTTGATGAGTTTATACACGTAAATGCACTTAGAACAGTTCCTGACACATAATATCCAGTAAATATTTATTATTAGGTGTCTTTGTGGTCTAAGATGATTAATTCAATCCAAATATCTTTTAGACATGTGGATATTGAGTTCCAAAGAACTTAAATGACACACAAAATAGTAAGTGGCATTAGATTATAAAACTTGTAATATTAAGATTATTCTGTATTGCTGAATCAGCATCTGATGAATCTGTTTTCAATGATGTCAGAATTTCAAAAGCCCCCCCCCTTTTTTTTTACTATAATTCTCAATTAACCTGGTGACATTAGCACACTTCAATCTTGCTTTAGTAATGGAAATCCTATGAACATATTTTATTTCTTCCTCGATTTTCTATACCTTGGTAAGGTTATATTACATCATGTAAAGGCTAAGATATTTTGACAAACTGACAAGAATTTGAGAAGACCCCGAGACCTATTAGCATTTTACATGGTAAATTTATTTTGTATCTAGATAATATTGCATATTGCCATTAATATATTTAGATGACTTTAAACCTCTATTTAAAATGTTTGTAAAATTTATAAATTTGATGTTGTAAATCACTAAGTCTGCAACACAATCAACTATTCCACATACCAAACTGACCATTGAATAGCCTTATTAAACAGATCATTCAAGATGATGGATTTTGATAATTTTCATTTTGTAAAAATTCTCCTTGGTTTCTAATTTTTAAATATGCTTAAGAATCTTTTCAACCTAGGATTAGAATTCTGATAGTAGGTAATATGTCTTTTATACTGATGAGCCTTTCACCTCTATCAAGCCTGAAATTATTTTTTAACATCTTTTTGTTTGTTAAGTATAAAGTACAAAGAGGTAACTATTTTATATGAAAAATTACAAAGGCAATACATGTTATTTTATCTTACTGATATAATATAAATGTTCTACTAAAAGTTAAAGTCTCTCTTTTCCCCCTTAACCAACAAATTGAATAGAGTCATGATATTTAAGAGCTATAAGGAAACATAGAGATTATTTGGTGAAAAGCCTTCATTTTGTGGACAAGGAAGGATGAAGGGAAATTGTATATAATTGAGGAAGTTAATTTTAGGCATCTGAAAAAAGTCAATCATAGAATTTGTTTTGGCTCCAGGCCCAAAACACTTTATTTGATTATGAATAAGATACATTTTCATTCACTCTAAGCTTTTTCCTCTTACTGCCCTGTTCTTTAGGAAGAGGCAAATAAATGTTAATCGTCATTCTGGCCTTGATGGTACTGTACTTTCTCTAAATGATTTTTGTTGTTGTTCTGCTGCCAGCTAAAGATGGCCTTGTGCTCTTAACATATTTTCACTTACAGTTGTATAAGAAATGTTTGTATCTTCCTAAACTACAGTGCTTATTCAGTTGTCAAGCATCAACTTTGCATTTTTCTCTGAATGTCATTCTTCTTTTTAAAAACCAACTTCTGAAAGAAAAAATATGAGTCCTTTCTAGATTCTACAACAAGCTCTCCTGTCTTTTCCCTTTGTGACCTTGATTAAGTCATTTAAACCCAGTGTCTGACTTTCCTCATCTGCAAAATGAGGGCAATACCACATACAAGATGGGAAACTTACAACGTGAAGGTAGTCTTCATAGGAAACTATTAGTTGTAATTGCTATTAATTCTTATTGTCAATTAGAAGTATTTATTTTGGGACAGTGATCTCATATGCTCCCCATAAATCTGCTGCCCAGTCCCACTTTCTCCCTTACTGACTATCTACATGCCATAGTCAGTAAGTGACTACTCCAGAAAGTGAATGGCTGTGAAATCACAGAATTAGATGTTCTCTTGTCTGTTCCAATCTTTATTTTTTAGGTCTTCTACATTTGAGCTGATTCTCTGTTTATTGTGTTTTCCTTGTCATGGGATGGCTAGGCTGACTTTATCCTACTGCATATGCTATTTAACTTTGTTGAGTGCTTTCTTTTTCTTGGGTAATTTCATATTTAGTATGCCCTTTAATCCTCAAATAAACTTATGAAGATGATGCGATTATATGCTACAAATGATAACCAAGGCTCAGAAACATTAAGTGACTTATATAAGGTAATTCAAATTAAGTGACAGTATCAGGATTTGAACCCAGCTTAACTTTCGGTTCCTCAAAATCCTAAGAAAGATTAGGGCATTCAGCTGAGGTTGTTGATCTAGAAAGGCCAAAACTTGAAACCATATTAGGTCCTAATTTTAACAGTTATGTGGTGAAATTACCATGTTTTTGGAATAATCTGGAGTTTTATTCTTAATCAAAGGAAAGGTAGTTTCTATACCTCATCCTTATTTTAAGGTGGTTATGGTCATTTGTCTATACAAGAATCATCTGAAGAAAAATATCTGTTTAAGCTATACAAAGTAACACATGTGATGATCACACAAAGTAGTTTAAGAGAAGGTGGCTAGAATGACATTTTAGATGTGCCCTGCTGCTGTGTGATGTCAACAGCAAAAACCAAAGAGAGAAGTTTTTGCTCAGACCCCAAAGTCCTAATTAATTTCTTCCTGCCCCCCTCCCAAAAAGGTAAATTAATCTAAGAAAGTAGTGTTTTCTGATCAATACAGAGTAACAGAGATTATGCTCAGCAATTTTCTTGCACATCATCTTATTACCTTTATAAAAATGCATATTTATATCTCATATTAAGTAAAGCCATCACTGGGCTATCCTCAATACTTTCATCAATAGAACTGAAAAAAGCAAACTGTCTCAAAGCTCAGCTGCCCTTCTTTTAGAATTCATTACTGTAGATCAAATAGGAACCTCATGTATTCAAGTTATACCTCTGTCAACATTGAAGCCTTCATCAGCAGAGATAAAGAAATAGCCTATACTCTTGACTTAAAACTTCTTTGACAAGTAGCTACCATACTGATCTTTGCACCGTTAACCCTGAACTATTTCATGCGATTATTATACTAGCTCCCTAATCCTCCTGTTAACCCTGTCCTTAACCCACTACCATCTATTCTCAACAAAGGTACCAATGTTATCCTGTTGAAATAAGTCAGATCAGGTCACAACTCTGCTCACAACCCTCCAAAGGTTTCACATCTTACTCAGAGTAAAAGCCAAAGAGGTGGTAATAGCTTACAAGTTCCTCCACTATCCACGCCCCTCCCTTATCCCCTCTGAACATATGCCCTCCTGCAGGAAGCAGTACTTCAAAGGTCCCATGATGGGAAGAGCATGGTATTAAAAAGAAACCTGTGTAGTTCAAGTGAAACACAGGAACAAAGAGGAAGAATTGTGTTATAAGAGGGCCAGAGGATTTGCAGTTGCCTTAAAGACTGTTTTAAGGATTTGGTTTTTACCTAAGAGCAGGAACAATGCCATTAAAGACATTTCAACACAGGGAAAAACTTCATCACATTTGTGGTTTTAGAAAATAACTCTAAATATAATAAAAGATGAAAAAAGAGCCAGACTAGATGCAGGGAGATTATTGTAAGAGTTAGAATTTCTATGTGAGAATTCCTTCCCACATTTCTCAGCAATTTTTTTTTTTCTGAATCCCAAGAAAAATCAGTTCAGAAAAACAGGAAAAAGTAACATAGTCCTCCTGTGAGAATTAAAGCTCCACAGTCCACATCGAGACTGCTGGTTTGAGGGAATTGACTGATACCAAGCGACAAGCCACAGCAGGAAGGCTGACAGGGACACACAGAGCGAAAGGCTAAGGTCAACATCTCTAAGACTGAGACAGGAGTACATGAGAGACAAGTGGTCTCAGATCTAACCAATCAGTCTTTCTTGTAGTTCTTGTCACAACACAAGTTTCTATCTGAGGCCCCTTATGCTGATAAGGGTGAATTGTTACAAATAAAATAAATTAATACACTTATTCAAATAATGTATTTTATATAGCTCCTATATCTGATGTCCCCCAAATAATAAATTTTGGATGCAATGGCCTTAATTTGGCAGTTTTGACACGACTCTGAGTAGTGCTTTTAAGCTTGCTAGAAAATCCAAGTTATGTTGTTTTAATATTTTGCAATAAATTATTCACGGGTGTTTTCTAGTGTTTGAATGTTTACTAGGGGCTACACTTAAGTGTAAACACTTTGTGAGAAGAGGATGTTGCAGGTACTCCACACAAAATTAGGAACCGATCTAAAATCCGAATTAGCAAAAATAATAAGGATTTAAAAACAACATGGATCTAAAAGCAAAGCCATAATTGGGGCACATAGACAGAATACTTTTATCGATAAAAAAATAAAATATACGAAGTAACACGTTTCTTTTATTTATTTATTTATTTATTTATTTTTGTTAAATTTAATGGGGTGACATTGGTTGGTAACAATTAGATAGTTTCCAGATGTACAAGTCCACATCACATCACTCATGCGTCGCATTATGTGCCCATCACCCAGAATCAGCTCCCCTTCCATCACCATATATCCAGTGCCCACTCCCACCTCCTCCCACAACTATCCCTCCCCCCTTCTCCCTCCTCTCCAGGTAACCACGAAACTATTGAGTGTGTCCATAATGCTGGTGTCCTCTCCCACCTCCCCTCCCTCTCTCCTTCCCCACTCCTCCCCTTCCCTCACCAAGCTATTGAGTGTGTCCATAATTAACATGTTTCTTAATGCCCAACTTGTAAATGGTTCTGGACTTTTAAAAATTTGACTGCCAGTGAACAATGTAAGAAATATTTCTACATCTGCAATATTTGTCATGATACAAAGATAAAGGCTACTAGGGCAACTAATGTTTTGTGTGTGTTTAAATTTTATTTTAAAAGTAGCTTTATTAAATATCTGGAGTTCTATATTTTAATTTTTAAATAACTTATTTTGCATTTATTTCGTATTAATGTTTCTTTTATTTAATGTTTTTTGTTACCAAATGTCTTTATCAGGCAGGGGTCACTTTTATATTTATTAGATATGGAATTGTATCACAATATGTTGGTTCATAATAATCATAAATTATGCATTTATTATTATATTTTTATAGTAAATCTCTGAAATTTTTGATATAATCCTGTCACAGAAAAATGCACACTTTATTATTACAGCCATTTAAATACATGTAAATGTTAAAATTTATTACAACTCCCCCACTAAAAAAAAACCACACACACACAAATTACTGTTATTAAAAAATACAGAATAGTATATGATTTCAGAATTTCTAAAGAATTCCTAGTAATTCTGATTTCTTATTCCCAAATTCTGAAGTTTTAATTTCTATCAGGAATTTGGAAACACTAGCAAAAGTGTAAAAAGAGATGGTAATATCTTGAACTATAGCAATAGCAATGGAGATGGAGAAAAATGGACAAATTTGAGAAATATCAAGGAAGTAAAATTCAGAGCAGCTGTTGATTAGCTGGATATGGAGAATGAGATAGAGCAGAATGTCAAGAATAACTTCTAAATTTCTGATTCTTGTGATGGTGGATGGCATTTATTAAGGAAGAGACCAATGTATCAGATGAGTTATGCTTCAAAAATGACATTCCTCAAATTATTACTGATATAAACAACAGAGTTTCAAAGACGAAGTAGATAAGTGGTCACCTGTCACTGGAGATAGGAATGGGATAAATGGGAATGAGAAATGACTGCTAGTGTATATAGAACTTCTTTGGGAGGTATTGAAAATGCTCTAAAATTATATTGTAGTGATGATTGTACAACTCTGCATACACTAAAAACCACTGAATTCATTTTATGGTATGTGAAATATCTCTCAACAAAGCTATTTAAAAGACAACTGTGGTTCATTTCCCATTCACACTACTCGTCCATTTTATGTGAGACAGAAGGTGTTTCATGGTATACTCATTTAGGAAATGAAGTTGATGAGGTCTCTACCATCTAAAATGTTAGTGATTTCTCTGGAAGGAAGGAAGGGAATATGACAGACTTTACAGCAACATTTAAAGGCTTATACTTGGAAGTGATAACATGTCACTTCTGCTCATGTCCCAAGACCAAAGCAAGTCATGTGACCACAGCAAACTTGAAGGGCACAAAAAAGTACAACCTACCAGAAAGAAGAGATCTGGAAACGGCATTAATGTCTACTACCACCAGCATCAAAAGGAAGATGAAGAGTTCAATTATAGACATGTTCAATTTGAGGGTGACTTTAAAATATCCAAAGTAATGTGTTAAATAGGCAGTTGGCTTTGTAGGTCTAGAAACTCAGAAGAGAGGTCTGGGCTAAAGATACAATCCAGGTAGTGATTGGTCTATATGTAGTTATTTAAATTCATGGACATTGAGGAGAGTACAGAAGTAGGTGTCATCTAAACGTATCTAATAAGGTCACATTTCTCTTTATCATACAAATACACATACATGCACACACATGTCACATTCAATTGTGTCTTCTCTCCTGAGCAATCTGGACCTATAAGTATAAGAGAAATGGAGAGGGTGTCAAACTCCCTATGGTGTCTTAGAAATATTGAAGGTGACTAGAAGAAAGCAATTGATATTTTATGTCTGTCAAATTTTGTTTAAAAGGCCATTGGCTCAATGAAATCCCTGAAATTACAGATGCTCTCTCTGTTCTTTGAATTCCGTAACACTTTATTTAGGTCTTTTCTATAATAAATTTCATACTCTATCACTAATAATAATTTAATTATATGGCACATATAAAACAATGATAGTAATAATCAGTTCAAGAATATAAAAATATGAGATGAGTGATCAAGTAAAACAATTTATTTTGCAAGGATTATTATTAAAAAGTGTTAATTTAACTGTGATACCAAAATGTTAGGAAAAATAAAACACAAGACTAAAAGAATAAAAATCTCTGAGAGAGGTAATAGTCTGATAATGTATACAGAATCTAAGCTCAATAGCTAAGAAGACTAGAGAACTAAATTTTATTGGTATATTTCATAGAATATTTAAATAAATCTAAGTCTAGAGACCCAGTGAAAAGATCTTAAAAGACATAAAACTAATTCAGGTAGTTCGTAATTGTTACAGTCTTCCAAGCCTCTTAAGAAATTGAAAATTCTTTGCACTCTTAAGAGATACTCCCAAGACAGATTCTCTCTTTAATCAGCACTGCTTCACTCCAATGTAAATAAATACTTATATATTAATATATAAATTTATATTGATATTGATAAATACGTGAAAATATATAAATAAATATAATACAAGTAAATGTATATAAATAAATATAACCACCCAGAATAAACTTGCTATTATAAATTAAACAGATCAGTGGGTACTGAGTTATAGGAAGGTGGTACTGAATTGGACAGTGTTGCAACAAATTCATGAAACAGAAGACTCACAACTCTGAATTGTGCTTAGAAATCACACTTCACTGAAATCTTGCAAATCTTTATTGAGCACGTACATTCTAGATACCAGTCATGCTCCTATGGTACGAAAGTGAAAATACAGTTCTTGCCCTCAAAGAATTTAGACACTAATTCTACTGCAAATGCTAATTATTAATCCTTTGGGAGTTGATTCTTTCCTTTTACTGAAGACTTTGAAATTCTATTTCCTACTTCTTTACAAAATACCAACCCTTCCCCTTCCTTGGACAGTGAGTGAATTAATTGCAGGTCTGTGCTAAGCATTTTGTTTAGCAAGATAGGTAAATGTTGATTCTTCCTTTTGGGAAGAAGACAGTCCTTAAATGTGCAAGAATAACCAATCGCCATACTGATCACAATAACAGATTAGCTCTGTCATTTTTAATTACCACAGCTTTAGCACAATGAACAGAAAAAATTGCCTCCCTCCCTCCTTTCCGTATAGGAGCCAGGCAGGCTGATACCTCCTGAATGCCTTAGCAGGGCCCCGCCAGGCCTCCTGAGACATCTAGTCACATATAATGAACTGCAATGGAACTGGCTGCTAAACTAAGCCTGATAATCCCAGCCCTGGAGACTTACCCATGTGGGTGAGACATGGACAAATTCCCAGTCAGATTCCAGCCAGCATTTGCTGCTGAAGTAAAATCATTTCCAATTACCAACAATGTCTAAAGATAATCATGAAAACTCACCTAGTCACACCCGTTTGTACACATGGAACAGATGGAGCACACATGCACACACATTATTACTAAATCAAAGCAGAGACCCACTGAGTATGGGCAAGTCAGTAAGTGCCATGAAACTGAATCTTGGCAGTGAATGATTTTGTTGCTAGAACAAAGGGACCAGAATTTAACATTGGTAAAGCGGGACACTATTGCCGGGGTGGTGGTGGCGGGGGGGTTGAT
>PVKE010030599.1:0-19513 GCA_004027555.1 Craseonycteris thonglongyai
TATTGTACATGGCATCAGTGGGCCTACAAATTATATGGGGTGGGGTCTCAGGAAATCACCAGAACTGTGGAAATCACCAACAGTGTTAGCCACAATGATGGAGACTCAGATATAATGGTGTCCCTGTGTGTGCAGACTGGACAGGGAGAAGACTCGAGAGTGGAACGATGGTGTCTGCCAACCCTTCTGTCTGAGAGCAAGCTTCCCCTCCAGCCCTCACCCTGAAGCCAGACAATTCAGTTCTTCACTATATGTCCCTGGTGCCTTCAGAGCTGATGCCCCCATGCTGGAGCTCAGAGTAATTGAGCCGATCAGCAGGTGAGTTTGTGCATAGTCTTTTTAAAAGGAATGCCTGGGACTGCAGTGGCCCTCCAACTCACTCAGCCACAATCTCCATTGGTTTTCACTGCTAGAAGTTACAGGAACTTCTCTTCCTGGCACTATAACCCTGAACTGGAAATCCCACTGTGGGGTTGAGACCCCTTGCTCCTCAGGGAAACCTCTGCAGCTGACATATCGCTCTTGATGTTTAACCACAACACATGGGTTCGGGACTAGCCTACTCTGTGTTTTTGCCCCTCCCACCAGCCTTGACATGTCCTTAGTTATAGCACTTCTTTTTAGCTAGATTTCAGACAGTTGTCAATGATGGTTGTTCTTTAGTTTAGTTATAATTTTGATGTGGTTGTGTGAGGATGTGAGCACAGCATTTACCTCCTCGGCCATCTTGACTAGATGGCCCTTATAGGCTGTGTTTCAATCAAGAATTTGAAAAATAAATGTTTCTTTTCTAAATTAACTTAGTTGTCATATCAATTACTTATATGGCACAGAATAAATTTATTTATGTTAATATATTTTTTAGTACTGTAAATTACAGTAAAGTTACTGAAGGCCAAGAGGCAACCCTATACAGTTCTTCATAGTCATGCCTAAGTAACTTGCAGTGGAACTGAGGAGAAAGTGGAATGTGTTTTAATTCATCATGACCTCTTCACTCTTATTCTGTCCATGGTTCTGGAAGAAATACAACTTGTATTGGGAGTTATAGAAGAACATAAGGATATTTAATTATTCAAAGTACTCATTTTTGGTTGAAACTCCACAAAGTAATGTAACCTCAAATGACAGAGGGTTCTTTGTATGAATAATTCATTAAATATCATACTTTTGAGCAGAGCTTTTTGTTGTCATTTTTAAAACACATTTAGTTTTCAGAACATTTCTCAGAATGTTCTCTTCTAATTGTGGCTGAAATAACATTTTCAAGCGTAGCATTGACAGTTGTGTTGTTCCTTACACATTACACTGTATTCTTCTAGGAATTGAATATTATTCTTGAACATAAAGGAAAGAGAAAGCAATTTTATCTTTTTTTTTCTCCCACATGTATCTTTTACTCAAGAAATGAATTTCAATATATTTCTGTGGAAGCATGGGTTTTAATTATTTTCTCAGGGACTGACAATTTCAATTTCCCTAATGATAAGTTAAATGTGTAATGCTCGATTATATATCACATTTCATTATATGCAACTGGATAATACCCATGTGAAAGTTATTCCCTGGAAATAGACTACTAAAGTACCATTCAGTATACTGCTGGTTGAGGATACAAAATGATACTTTACTATCCAGAAATAGTTAAAATACCAAAAATTGTGAAATTTACTTTCATCAAATATTTTAATAATGCCAAATTTTTACAGCTTGAAAAGCAATTGCAAAAATGTTCTCATTTTGTACTCATAATAAACCCAAGAGATAACTATTACTTTCTCCATTATACAAGTGAAGATATTACAACTCTAAAATATTTTCTGTTACTAACATCTTTGGTTGTTGATGGGCAGGGCTTGAAATTTTGCTCAGACCTTCCAACAGTAAGTCTTGGCTGGTTCCTGTAATACAACTTCCCCTAATTTTGTGTGAGTATATTTAAGTCCTATTCTGAGAGAAAAAATATTCCCAATATAAAATATTAAACCAGCAGCTTATAGTGCTTCATATGAAAAGTACAAAATACAGATATTTTGAAGTGTTCAAATTTACCATTTTAAAAGATAATGATATTATGAAAATAAAATGGTCAGATAGCATGGAAGTTATATTTTTCTTTGTTTAGGGCTTCTGGAAAGATATGATTGTTGGTTATCAGAACAAGCACTTCTCTAGCAGTAGAGCAGACGTTTTCTTTGTAGTGACATGTGAGAGTGGGCGGTGAATATTGCCGCTTAGAACACTGTGTTCTTGTGAACAGACAAAGGATGTATGAGTGCTCTCTGGAAAAATCCACCTATAAATGCCTCTAGTTTTCATGTTACATGGTTGGGTACTTTATGGACAGCCCTCATATAAAGGCTGAATTTACTTTTTTCTCCTTATTTTCTTAAATTGGCCACCACACAGACTTTCAAAATTAAATCCCAGCCCTTCATCAAAAAAGACAACAAAAAGCAACACTAGATGGACCTGGGTTACATATAACCTCTATAAGAGATCATTTATTTACTCTTTATTTTATTTGGACCGGAATTTCAAAATGCTTATCATTAGATGGGTATTAAATTATACTTTCTTCTTTCTGAGGATAAGATAAAATTAAATTTTAGTTTGGGTTATTATTAAATACACTTGTCAAGGCTTAAGAAAATATTGCTTGTCTTGGATTCTATTTAGAGGAAAGCACCTGTAATATTGTGGAAAAGACTGTGTCTAATGTTAGAAACAGTTTATCTTCACAGAGGACTAGTTTCAACATATAAGCAAACAAACAAACAAAAAACATGTTCAATTCTTAATTTTGTATGAATAATATGCATAGTGAAATAAGAATTCACTTTGGTACCACATGATTTATTTTTTAAGCAGAGAAAAAAAAACAACATGCTTTTTAAAACATAGATCTTTATATTCCAGAGAATTCACAGAAATATTTCAATTCAAGTTCATAGAATTCTGAGTTATCGTCCTTTCATCGGAAAATCTGACTAGACTGATTCTATTCTCACCTACTTGTACTAGGTATATAAGCAAGCATAAGTAACTCACACACCCTGTGTTTCACTTTCTTTTTCCGAAAAAAATATGAAGCATAAACTTAATTAAGCAGTTGATTTGAGGATTAAGTGATAATATTAAATAAAAAATTCTGGCTACTTTTGATAATATTATTGTATACTCAAACTGAGTATAGAGGTGTAAAGGATGCACAGAAGTCAAAGGTTCTAGAAGAAATGCGTACTTGTATTCAGTGTTCACTAATAATGTCCAAAAATCAGACCTGCCATCCTTAGCGCATCACCCACCTTTACGTTTATGTAGAGAAGACTAAAATGTCAGTATATTGAGAGACTTCAAAAGACTTGTCAGAATCTTCTGCATTTTACCTCTTTGCTTTCTATGATGGTGGGGTTTTCCCCCCTAATTTTAAGACTTGCTCAGGGAGTTTCAAGAGCATGGATGAGACAGGAACGGGTTTTACACTCCGAAATAAGACTGACATTTCTTGTGCATTCTGTGGCTTTCTTAGCTGACAAATCTTGGTTTCAAGGGTTTTGTGAGCCTATGGTCTGTCCCCCTGGAGAGTTTTATCAAGGCAAACGCAGATGTGTCTCGTGTCTTTGGATGTCTGAAAAAGTCTCAAGGTGCTAGACTGGCTGACCTGAACTCTGCTGTAATGGTGAAGCAGAGGATACCACACTGCAGGTAACATGGTATACTAGGTCTCTGTGCACAATACAAGACATAAAAGCTGTGTCTCCGGTAGTTAACTTGAAAAGGCAACACATTTGCAAGAAAATGTCTCCATGACAGAGGAACTTTTTCTCCAAAAGCCACAGAGTACCCTATAAAAGAATAAAAATGACATTTTAGCATATTTGCCATGCACAGGACATCGATGCTAGGTTACAAAAATACCAGTCAGGCCATACTTTCCCCACTGTACTGTTTCCCACCCTACTGCTCTTCTCCCTCCCCAATCTCCTGCCAGGAGTGCTGGAGGCAGCACAGTCAATCGGGAAGAAGCCATGGCAGGAAGAGAAATGATAGTGTCCCATTTGCCCCATGCTCAGCAGAATTCTTAGGACCAAGCGTCCAGTCAAAGAAGGGGACATGCTTAAATTAGATAACAGGTCGTAATTGATATGAATTTTAGCTAGACTTTTATTTTCAAATTTGAAAATGAGTTTTCTAGTACAGGAAGGTAACCAAAACTGACTTTCCATCTAGATATACTCTCCAGGGGCAGGAAATCAAGATCTGACAGAGATTATTTAAAGTAAGAGGTAAGAAATGAACACTCTTCTTTATACACCTCCCACCTTAGAGTTCAGCATTATAAAAATATTAGTACTTGCCTTACCAATTATATCTTCAAAGTATAACTAACTCAAATATCTCTATCTCTATTTCTGTCACCTTAGTCCAAGCCACTCATTTGTGTCACTTAAATAATTGTACCACCCTCCTCTTTGGTCCTGCCACTCCTATTGCTTGTTCTCCCTTATTTATTTTCCATAGCAGAAACCATGATTTTCTCAGAACATAATTTGTATTATATTTAATGCTCTAGCTTTGACATCTCAATGGCTTTTATTGCATTATTACAAAACCTAAACTTGCCTTGGCCTACATGACCTGTCCTTTGCCTTTTCTTCAGCTTCTCTCCTAACCACTTCCCTTCTATTTCACTCGGCAGTAGACTCTCTGATTTTCTATGATCACCTTCTTGCTCATGATATGCGTTTTTTCTAGACAGAATTCCCAGTGTCAACAAGACCATTTTCTACCCTCTATTCCTTCAGATAACAAAGATATCTCATCTACCTTTCCTCTCAGAGACATTTTTTACCTTCCTACATAAATTAAGTCTCTGTGCATCTCTCCATCTCCACTGACTATTTTCTCCTACTAGTATTGATTTATAACTTGTCACAACATTTACTTAAGCACCAATAGTGTGTATGACTTTTAGTGCTCATTTTTTCTTTTAAAATTTATGTCCCCACACCTTAAGCAATGCCTGCAAATGATAGGTGTTCAAACATTTGTGGAATGAATTACTGAGTTATTATTATTGTTATTATCTTGATTATATGAAATTTCTGGCGGAGCTCTGAAGTGAAAGTGAACACACACACAAAAATTACAGCTAACTATATTTGTTATTCTAAATGAGCTTTTTTGTTGATAAGACCTAGGTTAAAATTCATGTTCTGTGTGAAATTGGACACACTTTATTAATCTAAGCCTTGACTTTTTATCTATAAAAGAGAATATAATAATTTTTGACTAAGCAAATGCTTTGAGTATTAAATAAAATAAAATATTTAAAAAACCTAGGGCTTAAAGTTCCTATGGTATGCTGAGGTCATCTTTAAAACTCTCCCTCTTCTCCAAACATACAAATATATATATATATATATATCTACTTACCTACCACTAAGGAATATGTAGATTATATATCTGTGGTATAATTCCAAGTTACAAGTAAAAAGGGGATAAAGTAGAACAGTGAATGGGAGTTAAAGCTCAACTTTTCAGTGGGTATGCACATAAGTTCCAGAAAGACAGGTAACCATGGCATAAGTTCCCACATTCAGCTATAGGGAACTAAAACTGAGCATCTTTCATTAGATCAGCATTGGGGAAATGCTGGCTCATCTTTGAAAAGAGGCCATAGTTATTTACCCCGATGTCTAAAATATGAAATAAGGAAGCAGGATTTTTATGAAACAGAAATAAGTTTGTAGGGACTTAAAATCAAAAATTACTTTTAAAAAAGTGGTCTGAATTTAGAAAACTCATATGAACTACAAAGCACAAATAAAATATTTTACTGGGAGTGTTGTTATTCCAGGGATGTCAGCTACAACAGAAAACAACTTTCATGATATATATTAAATAATTGATAAAGAACTAGAGATGATATGGAGCTATGAAAGAGATTTTAAAATAACTATGTTTAAAGTGTTCAAAGTGAAACATGGACTAGGAACAGTGAGAAAAAAAGGGCATCACATAAAATATCAGAAATATTCATAACTCTGTAAAATGAAAAAAACTATAAAAAGTATAGTCATTAAATTGAACAAAAGAGTTAACAAATAGACAAATCAAACCAATGATCATACATGATCTAAGAGAGAATAAATAAATTGGACATAAAACAGAGGACCTGAGGTAATAAAATCAAGTCTTGACAACAGAGGCAATTATATTGAATGCTTTAGTCTATTTGTATGTATTTTTTATGGTCTACAAATGCAATTTAGGGTAGTTCTAAATTATCTTCTCTTATGATTTAATTTTTCTGTATTATGCCACTCACTTTAAAAGTTGTACATATGACAAACTTGTACATTGCTACTGTGAGCATTAAAATTGTGGGGATATAAAGTAAATTGAGCCTGACTACCGTGAAGTCTCCACTGCTGTCTTCTCAAGAGATATCAGCACCATACTGAGAGGAATCTGAAAGTATTTGCACTGAACAAACGCACCAACCACAGAGATAGAAGCAGGGGAGAAGAGCAAGTAACACGAGATAGGTGCCTGGAGTGATATCAGGGAATTGAATATTCCATAGTATATTTTATGGGAGGAGGGCCTTAGAAGAGAGACACAAAGATAAAAACTTTAAAGTAAAAATCCCATAAGAAGATATAGAGCTGTCTAAATAGAATATTTATATAAGTCTGAACATTTTATTTTTATCGACATTATAGTTTTATCATTTGACACAAACAATAAGGTATGTAACCAATGTTGACCAAAATAGATTGTAAAACAAAGAAAATTTTATGCAAAATAAAAAGATACCATAAGCAATGGCACAGGGTCTGAACTAGACAGTGTGTGGACAGTGTCCTTCAATTGATATTGGAGGAAAAGTGGTAAGTTAAACTAGAAAAGTGGGAAGATAACATGGGGACATCAAGAAGGCAGAAAGAAAGAGTAGAGCGATGCTGGGATGGCACAACAGGTTGAGCATTTGCTTTGCAACTGTGAGGTCCAGGAATTGAATCGTGGGCCAGCCCCATGCAAGACTACATGCTGAATTGTGTTGTATGACTGGTGGCCCCAGGGATGGCGGTGAAGGTCCTTGCCTTCCATAAGAGAAGCTCCCAATTCAGTTCTGCCCCATGTAGCCCCACATCCACTTATGTGGAATAAAACTGTGTCACAACTAATGATATATAACTACGAAGATTGCTCCGGGACCTACCCCTCTCTGTCTCTGTGTGTGTGTGTGTGTGTGTGTGTGTCTCTCTCTCTCTCTCTCTCTCTCTCTCTCTCTTCCTCTCTCTCTCTCACACACACAGACTTGCTTTCAAACATTAAAATAAATCTTTTTGGGAAAGCTGGGATAACTCAGTTGGTTAAGCGCTCTCTTTGAAGCCCCGGGGACCGAGGATCAAATCCTGGCCCCGGCCCCAGCCCATGTGGACCCACATGCTGAACTGGGGTGTGCCCCCAGTTCAGTTCTTGCCAGGACCTATGTGGGAGGCTCCCGGCCCAGTTCCTGCCCGGCGTGGCCCTGTGCCCGCCTGTGGAGTGAAACTATATGGAAAAACAAATGATAACTATGGAGACTGCTCTGGGCCCTCCCCCTTCTCTCTGTCTCTCTCTGTCTCTGTTTCTCTCTGTCAAAAATCAATAGAATAAATCTTTAAAAAGTAAATAAATAAATAAATCTTTTTAAAAACAGTAGAAATTTGAAGAGAAATTCAGTAATTAGAGATAAAAATTAAAGATTGATCATAGAACATAGAATAGGAAACAGACATCTAAGGAGATCTAGAATTTGCACTGATGAGGGCAACAACTGAAAAAGAGAGAAAGAGTTGAAGAATATAATCTCTGGTAACTAAAAAGAGAACAAATATTGCAGGTTTGAAGGTTATCGTCAAATACTGAGGTTCTGTAAGAAGGAGAAATGAAATAGTACAAAAGGAGTGTAAGGAGAGGATTTGAGGAGAAAGATATTGACAGTCATTAGATGACTGTTATTTACCTTTATACAATATGCTATAGAGTGATAGTGGCATTTCAGTTTTTAAAGTTGAAGTAGCTATGCCAGTTATCCCAAATACTGTCCCCAAGTCTTCCTGGGTGTATGGTTGCCCCTAGCTGTTAGCAATACTAGAAATTTTACTTCTTTATTTATGCTATTATATTTGGGGACTTCTTGCTATAGCAACCTAAACTTTAGTCAAAATAAAACAAACACTAGCAATTCTAGTGGGTTGCTGCTATAACAGAGATCTAAAGTAGGTGGCATTGGGTTAGTAGTCTGGATGTACCCATAAATTGTATAAAGCTAGTGACCCTTGCAATGTCATCATAGATGGTAAACTGTTGTCTTTGATAATCTATAAAGCAGAACTTGTGACTTTTGAGCCTGTAACGGGGAAATGGTTGTAAAGAGCAGTAATATGAATGTATATTATTCCATTCTTGCTGCATTTTGCAAAATATTAAATAAAAATTTTAGGCAAGATTTAACTTACTTTCAAAACAAGATGAGAGGGAAAGTCCAGAAATGTGAGGTTTTGCAGGGTTGGAAAATCCAACTCATTTTGTATTCTTCAAAAACATGAAAATAAAGATATAATTCAGAATATTTATCGAAGCTTCTGATTATGATTTCTCTACAAAAAAGGGTAATTAAACTTGAAGCAGTTATAAGAGTATGAGTATTGCCTTTCAGTCCAATCTGTTGTATGAAGAGTTCTTCAAGTTACCTTCTTTACAATAAATTGGAGAGAAATGAGCACAGAGAAGTAAATTTTGTCAGACTTAGAAGAATATTCATAAAATAGCACTGTGATTTATTCCTCACATATGGGTACTGAGGGGAAGCAAATAGACCAGAAGTCAAATATATATTTAAAGGAATAACTATAGAGAAATAAGACAGTCCGACACAAATCTGATTGTTTATCTCTAAAGAAGTTCTCAGTCTCGTAGAACTGCAACTGCAAGAAGTAATTCCTGAAACTATGTGATCTCAAAGGTGAATATAGATTCTTTCTTCAGAGGTGTCAACAGAATATTATACACACAATGAAGTAACTCTTGGAAATCAAAGGCAAGTGCCAAGAAAAACTTCTCATAGATCAGAATGAGTCTAACCAATAAATTTAATCAACTTTCAACAAAGCTTGCCCTTATCATTTCTGTAGAATTTTATCATTATTGTGGACTGACTGACTTGTTTCTAATTTTTGAGTACATGTTTATTGGAATTATTTTGTTGTCACTCCACCATTATATACTATCCCCACTAATAACTTGAGATCCAGGGAAGAAGTGCTGCTCCCTAGGTCTCTATGCTTTGGCAGGCCTGACTCCCTCATTTTTAAGCCTGCCCCAGTTGGCAAGGCCAGATTCCACTAGCCATGTGAAAGTGATACTCAGCTGAAGCCCGTGTTGCACTTCTAGGCCATGTTTCTAACATCTTCTTTAAACAGCTACCCATTGGCTTCCAGGGTTTTTCTCAGCTTCTTCTTCTTCTTCTTCTTCTTCTTCTTCTTCTTCTTCTTCTTCTTCTTCTTCTTCTTCTTCTTCTTCTTCTCCTTCTCCTTCTCCTTCTCCTTCTCCTTCTCCTTCTCCTTCTCCTTCTCCTTCTCCTTTGTTCGTCTTTCTTCTTCCTTCTTCCTTCTTCCTTCTTCCTTCTTCTCCTTCTCCTTCTCCTCCTTCTCCTTCTTTTTTAACCCACATTATTCTATTAAGAGTTCCTGGCTCCACTGTTGTATTTATCTGAAGCTCAAATATTAGGTAAGGGGCAGCTGTTCAGGGGAGATGTGTTTGAACTTGCACACTGAGAAATCACACACTTGACCATATGACAAGGATATAAAGAGAAAGAAAGTTCATGGCTAATGATTAGGAACTGGGGACATATTTCTGTGTTGCCACATTCTGAGATGGAAAAACAGTCTGAGAATTCTAAACTTGTCAGAGTAGGCAGATAAAATGGATTGTATTTCACAATTCAGTTGCTTTATTTATTTTTAAATATTTAGGTATATGTTATGTAAGCCTTCATTTATATTCTTGCTTCTGCCTCACAAATGTTGAGATATACTGAAATGTGTCTTTGTAAGTTGAGGGTAGGTATAGAGGGCAGATCACTTTTCTATTACTTTGTAAGTGTTCCAGGTTGTAGAATACACGACTGAATGGTCATATCAATAGATATGTCTATTAGCCACATATTGTGGGCTTTGAGCTGAATGTGAACATAGGAAACAACCTTGGGTTTTGCCCTTTGAGAAGAGAAAGACTTCAATCTCTTGGAAGAAGAACGTTCTCAGTTATTTGGTGGAGATAGGAAGAAAGGAATCTGGCAGTCTGCCAGATTCCTCCCAAGTCCATTCCCCTCTTTTTTGTGAGCATGTGGCTGTACAGCTATGAATTGCTTTTCTCATCACATTTATAGCCATATATGACTCTGTGTATAAATTCTTACCAATAAAATATGAAGAGAAACAGTGGGTGTTTGTTTAAAAGATTTCTTACCATGATCTTTCTCTGCTTTCCAATTTTCAGACTAATGTCAATGTGGTGAAAGTGTAATATCAACCATGCTGATGAAGACAACATTATGGGAATGAAGGAACGTGAAATGAAAATGGAACAAAAACAAATTCCTGAAAGAAAAATTTCACAGAGCAAAGCTGCCTCATCTGCCTAGGCTCTTCATTCCATGTGCATCTGATAATCTTCCAACTAATTTAAGCCATTCCATTTTTTCCCTAGAAGTTTAGCCTTTATCTTAATAAAATTGTTGGGAGAAATATGAGATGATTGCTATTATTTTAAAGTGAATAGGTAAATAGATTTTTTTATAATGAAAAAATAGACTCAATTACGTTTACAGCAGATAGAAGAGACAGATGGATTGCATGGAAATAAACTTATAACATTGACTTTTTATCACATAGTTTCTCATATGCTTAAGAAGTAAGATATTAATCAGAATTATAAGAAGATGGTTTATATTCATAAATTTTATCATGAATATTTCTTCCAACTGTGAGAAGAATATATGTAATAGAATATAGACACTGTATATAGTATAAATTATAAATTATAAATAGATTGTACAGTGATGAGTGTATAGATTAGGTAAGTAGTATACAGAGTAGATAAAAAAGTATTATATATTACTCTCCATGTATTCATAAGTACATCATATATATTCATACATTACTTTTCACACATTCACAGAAAGTACATGTTTTCTGAAATTATTAGACAATGGAATTTTCACAGTTCACAAAATAACAGAACTTTTGAGGTGTTCTAAAATTAGGTAGAAAATAGTTACTTAAGAAAACATCCAAAAATGCATCAACTCCCTGAATGTGTAAATGAATCTGTCATTTGCTAGGAGCTAATGAGATATATGCTTGCTGTTTAACTGGCCAAACCTTTTTTTTTTTTTTAATCTTTAAAAGAGAAGCCTTCTAAAGCTGAGCCTTAAAAGTGAGACCAAGTCAAAACAAACCAAAAAATCAAAATCAGATTATCTTTCTCTATTCGCATTTCATAAGAAAAAGCAAGGTCTCTAATATTAGATAGATTTAATTTAAACTCCTGATTTTGTGACTTATTACTTGTCATCTTAAGCAATCTACTTCATGTCTTAAAGCCTTGTGTGTGATGGAAACATAGGAATCAAAAATAAGTGACCTTTTGGTCTCAGCTGTTGCCAGTGCTGTGACTGTACTTGCCTCCATTTCTCCCATATTCTTTCCAGTTTGTTTTAAAACTACTCTTTCTTTTCAAAATACAAAAATCCAGTATCCCAATTAGCAGTTCTAATTTAACCACTTTATCTCCTAATGCTTGATAAAGCAGTTTAGTCCATACCCCATATAACCAACTACAGGCAGTGGATAGCTGCTGTATTCAACTCCATCTTGGATCTGTTCCTTTAGGAAAATACAGTTGAATCTTTGTATGTATGCAGAAAATTATGTTGTTTGCACTTTTAAAATTGGCTTGAAAACTTTCATTCATTATTTTCACTTCTGTGAATGATTAGCATTTTTTCCATTTATCAACCATGCCTTTTCTCTTGTTTTCTTAAGATAATATTTTTCTGAAAAATAATTCTTTACTAGTTATGTTGCAAATATTTTCTTCCAGTTTGCAACTTACCATTTAATTTCTTCATGATATATTAGATAAATATATATTCTTTTTAAAGATTTATTTTTATTGTTTTTGACAGAGAGAGAGACAGACAGAGAGAGACAGAGAGAAGGGGGAGGGCCAAGAGCAGTCTCCATAGTTGATGGCATTAGTTTTCCATATAATTTCACTCCACAGGTGGGAGCGGGGTTGCGCAGGGCAGGAACAGGGCCAGGAGCCTCCCGCATAGGCCCTGGCAAGAACTAAACTGGGGGCACACCCCAGTTCAGCATATGGGTCTGCCTGGGCCGGAGCCAGGATTCGACCCTCAGTCTCCGGGGCTGCAAAATGAGCACTTAACCCACTGAGCCATCCCAGCTTCCCCTAAATATATATTCTTTATTTTAGCATAGTTGTATTTGTAAGCCTTTTCTTTTGAGATTAACATTGCATCTTATTTTAGAAATGCTACTATTTCTGCAAGGTGATATGTTTTTCTAAGTATTCTTGTGAAATCATTAAACTTTATCTGCCACATTTAACCTTTAATCAATCTGGTTTTGAATTTTGCCTTTGAAGCAAGGCAGCGTTTAATTGTACCTAATGTTTTTTCTCTATTAGATAATCATATTTAAAAATCTTTTAAATTGTTTCATTGGTGATTGACATTTATATCACATAATTTTAAATTAAACTTACATAAATAAATATTTGATCATAAAATTACTTTCTAGGATATTGCCCTTTATTTGATAATATCCCATTTAGAATATTTTCGTGTGTATTTATATGTGAGAGTGAACTCAAATGTTTTCATTACATTTTAAACTCTTGCATTCCAGAATAAAATATATTTTAAAATTTCACAAATTATGAATGTACAGCTTAGTGAATTAATACAAAGTGAACACAGTCACGTGTTTTGAGCTCCATAAAGTCATTGTCTTTAGAGGTATTTAAATTTCTGATTTGCATCAGTAGAGTAATTTTGCATATTTAAAATTTTTAATAATAGAATATTATAGTAACTGATATCTAGTTTCATTCCATTATTATTAGAAAATATATTTTGTATGATTTCAGTCTTTTAAAATATATCAATACTTGTTTTATGGTTTAACGTATGGTCCACCTTGGAAAACGCTCCATATACACTTGAAAAGAATATATATTCTCTGTTGCTGGTAGATAGTCTATATATGTAAATATCTGTTAGACCTATTAAGTTTATAACATTGTCAGGTCTTCTATTTCTATATTTATTTTCTGCCCAGTTGAGTTATCCATTAAGGGAAGTAGTATATTGAAAGTCTCCAAGTATTATTAGAGAACTATTTATTTCTATCTTTAAGTCTGTTGGTGTTTGCTTCATATATTTTGGGACTATGAGGGTTAGTGAATATATGTTTAAAACTGTTATATCTTCCTAATGAAATCCACTTCTGCAACTGCACTTGAACTTCATTTCTTTTTTTTTTAAAAAAATATTTATTTATTTATTTTTATTGTTTTTTGACAGAGAGAGAGAGAGATACAGAGACAGAGACAGAGAGAGAACTGAACTGGGGGAGCTCCCAGTTCAGCATATGGTTCCGCACGGGCCGGGGTCGGGATTCGATCCCTGGTCCCCGGCGCTGCAAAGTGAGCGCTTAACCCACTGAGCCATCCCGGCTTCCCCTGAACTTCATTTCTTTAGCATACATTTTGCTTTAATCCAAGCTAGCTTTGTTTAACCTGATAAAACTATAGCTCACTTGTATTTTTCCCTCTAGATCCTTCTACCTGTACACATACCATATGTTCACTCCTTTTAATCATTAAGCCCACATTTGGTTTTGTTCAGTGTCAAATTCACTTAAGAATAAAGATTTAGTTCTATCAACCATGGCAAAGATACAATATTCAAACCTCAGACTTAAATAAGGTTTTAGTCAAAGATAACACGTTGACCTCATTTGTGTTTCAGCTCCACGCTCACGAAAGCAGAAAGGCCTCACAGACCACATCCCCTGGAAATTGGAATGAACAATGATGTGACTGACACCAGCACCTGAAACCATGATCAATTGCTCTCTGCCTTAGCCTCGGCCAATCAGTAGAACCCACAACTCCAACTCCCATAATACTGATGATTAACGATTTTTTCCCCGTATATAACCTACTCGAAACCATCAGAGAGGCAGGCTCTTGAGAAAACTAGCTCACCTTTGTCTCCAAGCCTGGTGCCAACTCCTTAAATAAACCTTTACTTTCTTTGTGGCAAACTCCTGCTTGTGTCTTTCTTAGGCTTGGATGTGTGCAGGCAAATGGACCCTTCGAGTCTACACTTATACTTTCACCAATATATTATATTTTTCTTTTCCTCTTGTTTCAATTTTTGACTTAGAGTGTCTTTTGTGAGATATCATCATAGGTACCCCAGGTCTCTTTGGTTACTATTAGTATCTAATATCTTCTTCCATCTTTTAGTTTTCAACCTATTTATGTCTTTATAACTTAATCTTATAGTTGAGTCTGTTGGGTTGTTTTTTTTTTAATTCATTCTGACTATTTTCACTTTTTGAATGAAGAGTTTAATACTTTTACACTTGAAATAATTACTGATAAGGACTTTTTCCTGTCATTTTTTAAAACGTATTTATTATGCTTGATAGAGGGTAAGAGAGAGAGAGAGAGAGAGATAGATAGATAGAGAGAGAGAGAGAGAGAAGGAGGGAGGACCCAAAGCATTCTCCAGATTTGTACATCATTAATTGTGACATAGTGTCATTTCCACAACAGTGGATGTGGGGCCACATGGGATAAGGGAACTAAACTGGGGGTCTCCCATTATGGGAGGCAAGAACCTTTGCTGCCATCCTGGTGGTTATCAGTTGCGTGCAATTCAGCATATGGGTTTGCAGCAGTCAGGGCAGGGAATCGATCCCTGGATCTCACAATTCCAAGGCAAGCATTTAACCTGCTGAGCTATTCTGGCATCTATTTCCTGTCATTTTGCTATTGTTTCTGCATAACTATTAACTTTAACTTTGATAATATTTTTGTTCCTCATTCTTCCTATATTTCCTTTGTGTTTAGTTCATTTTTTTTTTATATATAGTCAACCGTTTTGATTCCCTTATTTTCTATTGTATAAAAGTTTTGATACTTGTATTATGGTTAGCAGGCAGATTATATTTAACATCACAATGTAGCTTAAATTTATAGCAATTTAACTTTAATAGAGTAGAAATACTGCACTGCTAAACAACTCTAGCTCTCCTTTACATTGTTGTAGCCATAAATTACATCTTTATACATTTTGTCTCCAATAACATAGAATTACAATTTTTGTACATTTCTCTTTTAAATAATTTAGGGAATGCAAAAGGAGAGTTACAAATAAAAAATTTAATAATAGTAGCATTTATATTTGCCCACACACTTACCTTTACTGGATATATCTATTTCTTCTCATAACTTCAAGTTACTGTTTAATTTTTTTTATTTCAGCCTGAAGAACTCCATTTCCAATCTTGTATAAGAGATATATTAATATTAATTTCATCAGCATTTGTTTATCCTGAAGTGTTTTAAATTCTTCCTGATTTTTGAAGTATGGTTTGCTATATATAGTATTCTGTTTCTTTGTTTGTTTGTTTTTCTGTATCTTTTAACACTTATATCCTACTGCCTTTAGCCTTTATGGTTTCTGATAAACAGTAGGTTGCTAATCTTATTGATGATTCCTTGTATGTGGTAAATGGCTTCTCTATTGATGATTTCAAGAATTTGTCTTTGTCTTTCCATGTTGAATTACTATGTGTCTTGGTGTAGGCCTCCATGTTGATATTACTTGGAGGTCCTTGTTCTTTTTAGATGTTTAGACTCATGATTTTCTTCCAATTTGATCATCTTTTACCCATTATTCTTTTTTGTTTAAGATTTATTTATTGTTTTTGACATAGATAGAGAGATACAGAGACAGAGACAGAGAGAAGGGGGAGGGCCAGAACAGTCTCCATAATCGCACATCATTGGTTTTTCCACATAGTTTCACTCCACAGGTGGGCGGGGTTGCACAGGGCAAGAACTGGGCCAGGGTCTCACCCCAGTGAGAACTGAACTGGGGGCTTCCCCCCTTAAAAAAATAATTTGTTAATACTTTAACTTGTCTTTTTATTTTATTTTATTTTATTTTTTATTGTTTTTGACAGAGAGAGATACAGAGACAGGGAGAGAAATGAACTTGGGGCACTCCCCAGTTCAGCACATGGGTCTGCACTGGCCGGGGCCGGGATTCAATCCCTGGTCCCTGGCGCTGCAAAGTGAGCACTCAACCCACTGAGCCATCCCAGCTCCCCCCCCATTATTTTTAAAAGGTGTTTTTGTGGTGTTTTCTATCTCTTCTCCTTTTAAAATTACCGTTATGCATATATAAGCCTATTTAAATGGTATCTCATTGTACTTAGACTCTGTTAGTTATTCATCATTATTATTCTTTCTGTACCCCAGACTCAATAATGTTAATTTTTCTATCTTTGAGTTCTCTGATTAATATTCAGAAAAAAAATACTAAAAATTATGCAGAAAAATGAAGTAATTCTATACACAACTTGGATGAACCTGAAGACAAATAAACTTCATGTTAAAAGGCAATCTCAAAAGGCACGTACTGTCTGATTTCATTTACTTAACATTTTTGAAATAACATGTTTATAGAGATGAGGAGCAGATGACAAGATTAGTGTTTGCCAGCTTAGAGACTTGTGGTCAAAGTGGGGCAAGGGGTGTAGCTGTAAAAATGGAGCATGAAATTACACATATGATAAAACTGCATAGACACACATACAGACACACACACAGGGATATGAGTGCATTTATAACTGGTGCATTTGAATAAATTCTGTGGGTTGTATAAATGTCAGTTCCGTGGTTGTGACATTGTACTATAATTATACAACATGTTAACAGAGGGAGCAGCTGGGTGGAGATTGCAATGTAAATTTGTACATTTCTTTGCTGCATCCTATGGATACTTATTTACTTCAAAATAAATATAGAAAAAATTAAAAAGCACAATTTTGAATTCTTTATTTTGTTTTAACAGAATACAATGTAGAAATAAATCTGAAATTTCTTAGATGCATTAGCTGTTAAAAATTTTCAGTTCTGTCTCGCTAAGAATATTATAAGATCACTTGTTATTTTTACAAAAAATAAAAGCAGAGAGATAGAATTTTTATTTATTTTTTTCTTTAGAAAATTGCTTTCTTATACTGTTATTAAAAATGATAACAAAACAAGAGAAAAATAAATTGGAAATTTATTTTGAATAAATTATGAATTCATTAAAAAATATATTTAGTCAAATGAGAGTAGCTCACACTTAATTCTTAATGGGCCTAATTAATTAAAACATATTCTTTGTGAGAAACACTGTGCACATAATTTGTTAGTTACAGGAAGATAGAAATATTTATTATAAGGAATTGACTCACACAATTATAGAGGCTGACAAGTCCTAAGACCTGCAAGGTGAGTCAGTAAGCTGAAGACCCCAGAGAGCTAATGGTGTATTCCCGTCCAAATGCTAACAGAATCAAGGCCTAGGTAGAGCCAATATTTAAGTTCAAATTTGAAGAAAGGAGGACAAATGTTATGGTTTAAATGGAGTCAGGCAGGAGGAGTTTCCTCTTACTCAGAGAAGGGTCAGCTCTTTTCTTGTATTTGGGCCTTCCACTGGTTGGATGAGGCTTATTCATTTAGGGTAGGCAATCTGCCCTATACAATCTATGATTTAAAGGTTTACGGTATCTCATGAAAAAATACCCTCACAGAAACACCTAAAATAATAGCTGAGTAAATATGTGGGCACCCTTTGGCCCAGGCAATTTGACACCATAAAATTAATCAGTGATAGTAAAAGACCACAAATAGCAAAAGTAAATTTGAGCAAAAAGAACAAAGTTGGAAACATACTGCCTGATCTTAAAATACACTACTAAGCTATAGTAATCTAAACAACATGGTAATAGCACAAAAGCACACATGTGGACCAATGGAACAAAATAGACAGCCCAGAAACAAATCCACATATTTATGATTAATTGATCTTTATCAAGGCTGCCAAGAACACAGAAGAAAAGACTCTCTCTTCAAATAACTATCCTGAGAAAACTAGCTATTTAAATGCAGATGAATGAAATTGGAACTTTATTTTACACCATATACAAAAATCAATTTTAACTGGATTAAAGATTTAAATGGTAGACCTGAAACTGTAAAAAGATTAGAATAACACAAGGACAAAACTCTTCTTGATATTGATGTTGGCAATTATATTTTAGACATGCTACCAAAAGTGTAAGCAATAAAAGCAAAAGTAGAGAAATGAGATTTCATCAAACTAAACAGCTTTTTTACAGCAAGCAAATAAATGATCAATAAAATGAAAAGGCAACCTATGGTATGAGAGGAAATATTTGCAAATTGTATACTTGAGTAGGGGTTAATATAAGAAATTCAGACAATACATTAAAAATTAAAAGAAGACAAATAACCCAATTAGAAAAATCATTAAATGACTTCAGTAGACCTTTCTGAAAATAAAATAATATATAATAGTAGATATTTTTTAAAAAAATACAAAAATACAAATGGCCAACAGGCACAAGAAGAAGTGCTCAACATCACTAATCCTTTAGAAATAAAAATAAAAACTGCCATGATATATTACCTCACACCTGTTATGATAATTACTATAAAAAAGACAAAAGATAACATATAGTTATAATTTTTTTTTTTTCACAAATAAAAATTTTTTTATTGAGATGACTTCTGACATACTTGGCAGCAGTATTAACGTATGGTACCACTACTACTACTACTAATAGCTAACATTGATATAGGGCTCACATTATAAGATTAAATTGCCAAAATAAATACAGCAGATATGCTTTATTTAGCAAATAAAACGTATCTGCCGTATTTTTAATATAATTCCATAAAGAGCCATTTACTTATTCTAATTAGGAAATGTACAATATGGAGTTTTAATTTCTTTTATTTTTTTATTTATTTTTATTTATTTTTTTAATTTATTGTTAAATTTGATGAGGTTACCTTGGATGGTAACAATTAGACAGTTTACAGATGTACAAGTCCACACCACATCATTCATGCATCGTATTATGTGCCCATCACTCAGTATCAGTTCCCCTTCCATCACCTTATATCTAGTGCCCACTTCCACCTCCCCCCACAACTGTCCCCCCCCATCCTGGTAACCACCAAACCATTGAGTGTGTTTATAATGCTGGTGCCCTCTCCCACCTTCCCTCCCTCTCTCCCTCCCCCCTCCTCCCCTTCCCTCCGGCAATCA
>PVKE010030600.1:0-19512 GCA_004027555.1 Craseonycteris thonglongyai
CTTTTTAATAATGTTGTGTTTTTAAATATCACTATACATTTATTCTATATATATGTAAACTATTGTTGGTAAAAATTAAGCAGCATAGTTGATGATATTTCTATTATATGGTAATTTTGTTTTTTTAATTCTGAGATGTAGAGATTAAACAACTCTAAATGATCACTAACCCTCTTGGTTTACAATCATCAGCTAATTTTCTTCAAAGTGTTTCACTTATTCTAGGTGCTTGTTAGCTTATTTTAAGTTGAATAAATACAGAGGAAAGACAATAAACCTCTAAGACTAAATTTCTTGAGATTAATCTAAAGTCCCTAGGTTACAATAGAATTATATGACATGTAATTATATAGTAAATGTGTGGTTTTGATTTTCTTAGATTCAGAAGAGGAAATGAAAGCATCAGAAGCAGATTTATTGACCAATATGCATACATCAAAGGTAACTTTTTCTTTTCTTTAACCAAGGATTGAAACACTTATGGATTCTCATTATAAACATGGTGTCCTTTTCTTATAGGAATAACTTCCCATCAAGGCTGAAAAAAAGTTCATTGGGAGGCATTACCGTTCTCAGGAAACTTTTCCTTGAGTTCAAAGGAGTTAAGGTTATTGATGTGACAGGGAAAGAAATTATAGTGACTGTCAATCAGTATATTGTAACTTTAATTAAATAGTCACATATTATTTATGAGGACATGTACATAAATTTAAAGGAGTCCCATTTCCATTCCTATCAAATTATGTATGATGAAAGATATGTTTCACATAAGTGAAAAATAAGTGATATTTTATTATAGTAGAATGAGTAAAATGAAGTTCCAAAATTAAAAATAAAAATTCATGACAATTTATGAAAGAAATGTGGTAGGGTGTAAAGAGCAATAGACTGGCAAACAGAAACTTTGAGACATAATCCAACAATTTAAGAGTTATTTGCTCTTAAGCAAATGGGAAGTTAACATTGCTTGCCTTCATTTCCTTATTATTTTTTAATGAATTTTATTTAAAACATAGCTAGCATACAGTATTATATTAGTGTTAGGTGTACACAATAGTTGTTTAACATTTATATACCTAAAGAAGTGGTCACCATGGTAATATACCTTATTTGTTTATACCTGGAAATTTGGGTCTCTTATTTCCCTTTATCTTTTGTCCTCCTTTTAATTTTTTTTCAATTACAGTTGGCATTGAATGTTATTTTACATTAATTTCAGGTGCATAGCATAGTGGTTAGGCATTTATATAATTTAAGAAGTGTTTCCCCTGGTTAGTTTAGAACCCACCTGGCACTATACATAGTTATTACCATATTATTGACTATATTTCCTATGCTTTAATTTAATCCCTGTGACTATTTTGTAACAACCAATTTATACTCTTAATCCTTTACCCTTTTCCTCCCAGCCCCTAACTCTCCTCCTGTCTTGCAACCATCAAAATGTTCTCTGTAGCTGTAAGCTTGTTTCTGTTTTATTTGTTGGTGGTTTTGTTCTTTAGATTCCACATACAAGCAAAATCACATTGCATCTGTCTTTGTCTGACACACTCCACTCAGCACAATACCCTCCAGGTTTATGCATGCTGCTGCAGATGGCAAGAACCTTTCCTTCCATGGCTGAGCAACATCCCCTTGTATATACAGAGTGGCCCAGAAGTAGGTATGCAGTGGAATCAATGAAATTCATCACAACAGACCAGAATCTGTGTAATAATGTAATAAAATGCAAATAAATTATATTGTATGCCTACTTTTGGGCCACCCTGTAGGTATCACCTCTTCTTTATCCATTCATCCATTGACAGACAAATGCTGTGATTGGATTCACAATCTCTTAGACATAGACATTAAATCTATGCCTCAATTTAAATTATTCCTATAAAAAAGTATCATCTGTACCTGATCATTGTTTTTATTGAATCAAGTAAAACTTTGTATACTGGACCCTATTAGTCCTCTCTTGATGTCTTAAAAGTAAAGTTCCTAGATCCCCACCTATACCTAAGGGGAAAAAAAAAATCTCAATGAAGATATATACCTGATCACCATGTTATATCACACGATATTGATTTACCCAGAGTGAGTCAATCAGTGTGTATCAAAATGTAGAGTTAGAGAACAGGTTTCTCAACCAAAAGATGTTTCTGAACAAAGAACACATTTTGAGGCAGGGCAGTCACCCGGTGAAATCGCTGTTACAACCGCAGGAGACCAAGGCTGAAGATTCAGCAGACATTATGGTAAGAAAGTAAGTGCTCAGAACTCCTGGATAATTTCTGAAGCAATGCTCCCACTCAGGTCTTCCTGCCTCAGGTTTCTCTTCTCTAACTGAATGAACATGTTTTTGGTGCAACTACCCTTCCTCTATAAGTAGAATTATGTTTGTTAGTGTTTGGTATAGTTTTATTAAGAAAGAGAACCTGATATAGCAGGTTTTGTTAAGGTTCAAAAAAAAAAAACCAACTGCTGGAATGTTGTAATTTTTTTGATCAAATTCAGCGTGTTATATACAGTAGGCATTTAACAAATATTTAGGCACTAACAGTGGAAATCGAGGATTCTTTGTTAACCCTCACCTTTTGTATTCAATTCTAAAAACTTCAGGGCTCCCCCACAGATGATATTTTTTTCAATTTAGGAGAATGTTTGAATTTACCATCTGCTGAATTCATCTGAGTTTAGTGAATTACAGGTAGTGAGTATTGTTCGTATTGATTATGTCCATTTAATTCAGGAAATAGGAATTTGACTGGGATCTTATTCAATATTAGAAAGTTAAATCAAATGGTGGGAAGTAGGAACCACAGACATCCTTATTTTCTTCACTTTAAAAACAAGAGGAGACAATATTCTGACTTTCTTATCTATAGGCTTAGGTGTATTACCAGCATTTGTATAAAATAATAAGTAAGAATGTTTGTTATGGAAGAAAAGAATTCATAAGTCTTGCTAAATATAGGAAGGAAGACCACTGCAATGGTCTTTCTCAAGATCAAGCTCAACTCTCAGTACAACAAAGACAAGTGTGTGGATATACAGGCTGGGTGGTGGTCAGTGGATGGACAATTACTAAGAAGAAATATTAGGAGAATTTTTCCTAGACAACTCAACAGGATTTTGATATTGAGTGTGGAAATTTGATGTAATATCAGATATATCTAAGATGATCAGATACCAAGAAGGAGGGACTTTCACTAAATGGACTCAGCAGGGTTTTTGCTAAAACTGGACTAAGCCCACTACAGACAGAATCCAAGATTGTGACCTAGTCGAGAAGAGGGTTCTGACTCATATTTGGTCAATAGGAGAGGCTTTGTCATTATCGTGAGTGAAATAGTTTAAACCTTATAAAAAGTGTTCTCAAATACATGTCTACTTGGACACTTTTTGATCAAGAGTGCATTCCCTGCTATGGTTCGTCCTCATAGATGTGACAGGAGTTACTTAATGTGACATTAAATGGGTGAGTAAGGTAGTGCCGACTTTCACTGGCACAATGGAACAGGATGAGTAACTCATCCAAAAAAGAATTAGACACCACTAGACCTGACAGATAATTTATGAATAAAGCCCTCTGTGCTCAAATTAGTTTGGGAAACACTGGATACTATATTGGCACCATTGAGAAGTTACAATAAATTTTGCAAGTAAAAAGCTCTGAGGATACTTAAATTGAAGAAGGCTTGGAATTTCCTTTAAACTCAAGTTTTCCAATTTACTTGACAGTGAGTGCAAAACAAGTGTTTTAAGAAATAAGCTTTAGAAAATATTTGGGAGTGCCAGGATGGCTCAGCAGGTTGAGTGCTTACCTTGCAACAGAAATATCTGAGGTTGAAGTCCTACCGTGCAAACCCATATGCTGAACTTCAGCACAACTGATAACCTCCAGATGGCAGAAAAGATTCTCAGCTACCATGCAGGAAGCCCCCAGTTCAGTTCCTGCCCCATCCATCCACCTTTGTGGAATGAAACTATGTCACAATTAATGATGTGCAACTATGGAGACTGCTCTGGGCCCTCTGCCTTCTCTCTCTCTCTCTCTCTCTCTCTCTCTCTCTCTCTCTCTCTCTCTCTCTCCCTCTCTCCCTCTCTCTCTTTCTCTCTCTCCCTCACCTTCTCTCAAACAATAAAATAAATCTTAAAAGAAAGAAAGAAAGAAAGAAAATACTCAATTGGATGCTCTATATGGAGCTTTCCAAATGTAATATTATAATACCCCATTAATTGGAAGGACATAAGGTGTGACTACCACACAATCCTTTCTCAGTTTTCATAGCAGAAAAATTCAGATATGGCTAGATAATTATTTTCAAGTGGTGTAGTTGAAAGGATTTCCAAACTATTGAAAATGTTATGGTGAATGTCTTTGTACTCACAGACTTGCAAGTTGTTATGATAAAACCTTAATCAAAGGACATGTACCTTTACAATTTTAATACATATTGCCAGAACATTCTTCAAGAAATGATGCCAATCTGTACCCAGACCAACAACATTCAAGAAAGGAAGTGTGTCTTCATGGCCCTATAAGTGCACCATTGATTGTATTTGTACCTTTTAAAGTCTTCAGATCTAACTGGTAGCTAAGCTGAACATCATTCTACGTGTTTCTTTTCTTTCTCTCTCTCTCTTTTTTTAAGATTTACATTTTTTATTGTTTATTTTTTTGTTATTTTTTTACAGAGTGAAACAGAGAAAAAGGGGAGGGCCCAGTATAGTTTTACTCCACAGGTGGGCATGAGGCTGCACAGGGCAGGAACCAGGCTGGGGTATTCCAGCATGGGCCCTAGCAAGAACTGAACTGGGTTGCACATCCCAGTTCAGCATATGGGTCCACACGGGTCAGGGCCGGAATTCAATCCTCGGACCCTGGGACTGCAAACCAAGAGCTCAACCTAGCATCCCCATGTGTTTCTTTGTATATGTTTTTCTTTGATAAGGGATTCCGTGAGCTTTCCATATTACTTATCCAAGTTTATTATTATTTTTTAATTTGGGTATTTATATTCTTTGTGAAGTATTCTACCAGTGTTACAGTTATTAACACTTAGTGGCACCTTTTACAGTCAGTGTACATTTCTTTTTATTTTAGTTCAGGCTGTTATTTTTGCAGAGATAAAATTTACACATTTATATATTTAAAATTATATTTTTGCGTATGGATTCTAGTTTGGATATTTGCTCAACAATATATTTTCAGATTGATGAAATAAATTATACATATTTATGCTATTTGAATACTATTAGATTATAATATGTTAAGAAAAGTTGTATCTAAGTCTAAATCCAGATTTCCTCATAGCCGACTGTCCAAAGATTTCAAATGTGAACTTTGTTATCTGTTATACACTTATACGTACCTGGACCTATTTTTGAACATCATATTCTCTTCTTGCTCTATTAATTTATTCCTTTGATTAGAGAAAAATTTAAATACATTTTAATATCTGGTAGAGTAAGTCCCTGCTCATTACCTTTCTATTATAATATTTTTCTATCTCTTCTTCTAGTCTCACACGTTCATACTTTCAAGTTAATTTGTAATTATTTAGCCAAATCTCCCACTCTAACTGCTTATTTCCCCATATTTTAAAAATTGGTACTTTGATTTGTAATTACATTATATTTGGAGAATAATTCAGAGAATTGATACCTGGTACTATTGTTTTTGATCTTTTTCATCATGGCTTTGAGGTCCTTGAATTTTTTATGGCTCTTAGGAAATATATATGTTTTTTTTCATTAGTGCCCTTTGACATTTTTGTTAAATTTTACTAATTATATCACATTTAGATTCTCCTAAGTCCTTATGTTTTCCCATTGATTATTGTTGGCACATAGGAAAGTTGCAGATTATGATGATGATAGTTTTAAACAAGGCCTTATTAGAAAATAATTGTAATTCTGGAAAATAGTATAATTTGTAAAGAAATTGTTGAACTGTGATACTGTCTATGGAAACTCTTAATGTGTGAAATAGAATAGTGGTATCTCACTGCTGCAATTGTTCAAATCTACTAATATCTTATTCCCTGCTCCATTAGACATTAAACAGAAGTATAACAAAAATATAATGGAATATTTTTATAATTGTCAGAAAGAGAGAGAGAGAGAGAGAGAGAGACATAGACAGAGACAGAAAGAAAGGGGAGAGCCCAGAGCAGTTTCCATAGTTGTATGCCACCAGTTTCATTCCACACAAGTGGATGTGGGGCTGTGCAGGGTAGGACATGGGCCCAGGGCCTCCTGAATGAGATGCATGCCCTGGGCGAAAATGGAACCTGGGGCCTCTCGTGCGAGAAGCACACCTTGGGCACTCCCCAGTTCAGTTTGTGGGTCTGCAAGGGACCAAGAGGGACCTAGACTCGATCCCCAGACTCCATGGCCACAAAGTGAGTACTTAACCTGCTGAGCCATCTCGGCATCCTCAGGAATTTTAAATATTTTCATCTGTTATGTATACATATATTTATATATTTCTACTTGTTATTTATATGTTCTTTCTTTGCTCCTATATGTATGCATGTAACTTTATTGCATTTTAAAAAATAGATGTAAAGTATTGGCACTATTAATTTTGTGATAGGAAATTACTAAATTAAACACAGTGTATTTATTAGACCAGAGTAACAATTAGACTCTAAAATGTAATGGCTTAGCACAATATAAATTTATTTCTTATTCATATCAATTTTAAATGCAGTTTTCTTTTTTCTTTCTTTTATTTCAGATCAGTAGAGCAATTGTTCCCCCTTGGAAAATGACACTGCTAAGTGTTTGCAGTCTTGTAAATAACCTGAACAGCCGTGACGTGGAAACAGGAGAGTTTCGTGAAGATGAGCTCATGACAAGAAGGAAATTGCCCTCTGCCTTAGATGGCTTCAGCTTGGAAGCAATGTTGACAATATACCAGATCCAAAATATCTGCCGCAGTAGGGCTTTTCAACACTGGGAGGTAAAACAAAAACAAAATGTGAATATGATTCTGGGTAGCTCTCATTGATACTGATTATTTTTATCCGGCTTATTATCAGAACAGGGAGACTTACAAATATTAAAACAGAACAATCCATGTGTTGAGGTTAACAGTTCTTCCGATCTTCAAAGTGTCCTTCAAATACTTGGAGTTTAGGAATAGGTTTTTTCTTCAATCTTAAACAGGGGTATATATGTTCAGGTATAGTTGATCCACATGCTTTTATTGTGCTTGAAAAAATGGCATGCTTAGGCAACTGATGATGGTGGTAGGGGGGGTGGTGGTATCATGCCTAAGAAATTTAGGAAACTCTAAAGGTTTTCTTAGAAAGGCTAAGTCATGTGTTTTATCTATAAATAAACACAAAACACTAAAGAGTCCACTAGTATTTGAATATATTAGGCAGAAAGATAGGGATATATAAATACAAATACATACACACACACACACACACAAGTATATATCTTTATGCCTAATATATTCAAATGCATATATTAATCTATATTAATATATTCTATTAAATTATAGTATTATAGTTTAATGTTATAATGAAACATAACATAATTTTAAAATATATTAAATTAAAATTATGTTATATATAATAGGGTATTTGTACATATACAATACAATGCATAATATATAATACATATATGTCATGTCACATCATATGTCATGACACATGTCATATATCATATCTACACATATATTTAAATACATATCAAACACACATATTTTATATCTATTTCAATTGAATGAGTAGATATTAGGAATCCCTAACAGCTAAACCAGGGTCTCCATTCCCAAGACACCTGACTTCCATTATGTAACAATACAGTGAAGGACTGGATGAGTTGGTTGAACTACACTGGTGACTTACCACCTTGGGTTTGGAATGTTCATTTAGAAGAGTGAAAGGTCCTTTAAGAAGAAAAATAGAAATTAAAAAAAATTTTTTAATAAGAGGAACCTTTCAGATTAACCTCTAAGAGAAATATGCTTAATGGTTTATATTCTCAGTTTACACCAACATTGGGTATCTGAAGGTGTCTTCCCTGTTAAATAACAATTTCTGTAACTGACTATCACAGGTACTTTGTGGAAGTAAGAAAACAGAAAACAGAACTTCTAGTATTTATTCTAAATTATAAACAAAAGATGTTTTCTAGATGAAAAACCAAAAAGTTAGCTTTAATTTAACCATTTGGACTATTTGTCCATAAATTCTAGTACCAGCTAAATGGTTTAATCTTTAAAATACTGTATGAGTCATTAAAAGTTGAAAAATGCTGAATTTCACATAGGGAAATGTTAATTGGATTTTATTTATCCAGGAAAAAAATCAGTAAGGCGTGTAGTTAAATCAGGTGCACATAGGAATACAACTTTTGCTACTTTAAATGTTACTGAGTGGTTTAAAATAAAATGATAATATCATTCAGAAGATAGTACAAGTACTGACAGACTGTATGTAAGAAGAAAGAAAAGATTAAGAAACTAGAGTGTCTGACAGTAGCTATTTTTCCTTCTCTGAAATTGAATAACTGTGTGTTGAAATAAAGTACTACTTAGTGATATGATTCAATGCTTATGCATTATAGTTAAAAACTTAGTCTTCTGTTAGTATTAATTATACTCACTCCAATGTTTTTAATTTCATGTACATTATGTGTAAAATTCTAGAATAAGTTCTTAAATATTTTATGCTAGCTGAGAGTTTTGAATAAGAACGTGTTATCAGAAAATATGTTTGAGAATAATTTTAGAATGGGGCATTATATATTTCAGGAGATATTAGGCAAGATTCTACGTGGAGAGTAACTTCCTTGAGTTACTGAATCTGAACTTGCTTTTAATTATTAAGTACCACAATATAAAGAGATCTTTATTATTTACATAGAGCTTTCATGTGTTGATTTCTACAACTAAGTTAGTAAGGTCATTCTCTCTATGATTGAGAAATGGATCTTTGAAAAAGTATTCAAGTCATCAGTAAATAATTGAATAGACTCATAAAATCCTGTTGACCTTTGAGGTCAAATTCGGTTTAGAAGATTCAAAATTGTTTTCTGTGATTTACGACATGTTTCTATAATATTTTGGCCTACCATAAATTGAAGCCTAGAAAATACTCTAAGTTATATTACGTGTCTTCCTTCACTTGGAGGTATTAGTGTATGGTCTTGACATATACAAAACATTTTTTTAAAGGCTAGCCTGATTAACTAGAAAGAACACTTAATAGAAAATCAGAAAATTTGTGTTCTTATCCTTTATCAGCCACTTGATAGCCATCTTTTTTTGAGACAAAACACCTCCTTGCTTTGAACCTCACATAACTCATTCACATAGATCTTACTGTCAGAATAGCAAATGAGAGGCAATATAGAAAAATACTCTGAAATGTAAGTTTCATTCATACTTTGTCTTTCTTGCAGTTAATTCAGGAAGATGTTCTTGATGGAAATGACAAAAATGAAAAGGAAGAAGTTATAAAGAGAAAAATTCCATACATTCTGAAACGACAGCTATATGAGAATAAATCCAGAAGGCCCTACATACTAAAAAGGGGTTCTTACTACTACTGAGAGGATAAATATTTTATTTACATGTGATTGTGACTTATCGCCCTTTAATTAAATATCAAATTACATTTGTGTGGAAAATAATTGTGTGGAACACAATTATTTTGTCTCTTCTATAATTGTGGTGCATTGGATGTGATTTTTCTGCATTAATATAAATTGGACTAAATGTTTTCAAATAAATCTAGAACTTGAGCATGATGTGTTGTGTATAATTGGAGTAGGTATTAACTAGGTCACATATGGAATGCTTCATAATTTTGTAAAGTATTTAATGGTTGTTTAAAGTCAAAATGTTTGACATTTTTTTTTTAATATTTATTTTTTTAAATTGTTTATTAACAGAGAGAGAGAGCGAGCGAGAGAGAGAGAGAGAGAGAGAGAGAGAGAGAGAGAGAGAGAGAGATACAGAGACAGAGAGAGAACTGAACTGGGGGAGCTCCCAGTTCAGCATATGGTTCCGCACGGGCCGGGGCCGGGATTCGATCCTCGGTCCCCAGCGCTGCAAAGTGAGCGCTTAACCCACTGAGCCATCACGGCATCCCCTATGACATTTTAAACCAAATTTTAAGAGATTTTAACAGACTCCCATGGCATAGTCTAGCCTACATATCATTAACCCCAAAAGAGTAATAGTACTTCTTTTATTATTTGTCTGAGTGTTTATTTATTTATTTATTTTTTGGAATTGAGAAAAATACATGCTCTTTTCTAGACTAATGTCTGAACCTCTCAGATATGGGGAGCTCAGAGTAATAAAATAGGATCATCATAAAAGAATGATTAATGAAGTACTGATAATTTTGCATACCTGAATGAATGATTTTTAATTGAATGTGTTTTTCTGTTAAATGAGCATAATGGATAATAAAAAGATAATAAGCTATCAGAACCCCGTGCTTCTCGGCAGATTTACTTCTATTAGAAGAGTAACCCTTTATCGACATTTTCCCCCTCACACTTGATTCAGTAAACAAACGAAAACATTGTTTTTCACTTCACTGAGGAATATGTGTGACTAATATATATATATATTTTTTCCAATTGGGAGGAAATTTTTGAGGTAAAATGAATAATACTTAATATAACTTCTTATGTATTTTCTTTAAGACTGACCATCCATGTTGGTCTCATAAGCCCTCATAGCTTGTACATCCCACCACTAATAGGAGCATCCTTCATTCTCTTTCTTACAGGGGTCTAAGAAAACCTCTCCTCGCAGGGCTGTAATCTAGTCCATAGTCTTTCGTGAAATAAAACATCAGGGTACCTTTATGAGTTGTTCTGGAATTAAGAAGCCTTTAGAACTCCATGTCCTTTTGATGAGATTATCCCTCCCCTATGCCGAACCTTACTCAGTAGGATTTAAGTTTTTCTGATAAAACCACACTTTCTCACAAACCGTCACCCACCATCTTTCACCATCTTATCAGCTTCAACATTAAAATGTGCTCAAAGCAGTGATCCTAACAAGGAAAACTATTACATTGCAATTGAATATGAGTGCCTACATTGAGGTTACAATGCCAGGATTTAGCTTTACTATTTACTTGTAACCTTGGTCAACTTATTTAATCCCTGTGTCGTCAGCCACAAAATGTGAAAAATAATGGGTTTTGGAGGAGGAGGATTAAATGGTCTGATGTATGTAAAATGTTTAAAATAGTGCCTGGAATGTATTAATTACATAGTTTAATAGTTCTTCTAGACAATTTCATACATTTTATTTTAACCTTCAAAAACTACAGAGTATTATGACCTTTTACATATTATCCCTCTGTGTTTTCAACAACTACTGGTCTCCTTCTTACTTCATTTATTCTCCATGATGACATTCACATACAAGTACAAGATCCATTTCTTAATCTACCTTTTCAGTTCTTGATATCTTCACTTCCAATAAAAAATGATTCATTCATTACAGCTCATTCAATCTCTTCCGTGGTCATACCATAGAACTTTCTGCTACCAACAAATTAAACTTCACAAAAATCTCAAGTTTAAGCATCATCTCCTACTCTAACAATTAGTATCTTGTCTAGTCCATTGTCCGCACCTGTTTTCACTCCTCACCTCCTACTTGTATCCTCACTTTAATCTTTACATGGCCTAGATTCTATGGTTCAAAATTAAAACCACTCTCTTGTAACCCTTTCAACCCACTATTGTATCTTATATGAGTCAAAAAAAATACTGTTAAACTGAAATTTCCACCTGATTGTGACCTCACCTGAGAAGCTGAATGTCACTAGAGAGAAATAGTAGCTCATCTTGTTGAAGGATTGTACTTAAAATTTATCACACATCCCAAGTGTGTCCTTTATGCTGCCCAACACTCCTACTACATTTGCTTAATAGGTTTTGCTTCTAATTCTCACTGACGGTTGTTTTATACCTTCACATCTTTGACTTGCAACACTTGTCATTTTACTAATTTTCATCAGAAGACTTTAATTACTTCACTAAAAATTAAAAGCAATAAGAAAATTATATATATTTACTGTCACCAAAGGTAACACTCACCCTGCATTTACCCCTTTCTCTCTTATTTCATTAGAGAAATTGTCTCTTCCCTTCTGAGACTTATTCCTTTACTATCACATCTTAGTAAATGGCCCTATACCCTGCTCACACTAAAAACCTAGAAGTCATTCTTAACTTCAATCTTTAATAAACACTTGCCATTTCTTTTCATAAGTTAAGAACTCTTGTTGGCGTTGCATTCAAAATACATCTCAAATCCATCCACTTCTGGCCCCATCCACTACTACTGTCCTAAGCTACAACTTCTCCCCCTGGTTCTATGGCGTTTTCTTCCTAGCTGCTCTCCCTATTGTCATTCTTGTCCATCAACATTCACATAACAGAATACAGTTATTAAAAGCATTAATTATATTATGCCACACATTCCATCTCAAAATCTCAGTATCTTTTTGAATAAAACCCGAATTCTGTTTTAGAAGGCCTTAAATTAAGCTTGTCCAATCCATATCCTGTGGGCCGCATGTGGCCCAGAATGGCTTTGACTTGGGCCCAACACAAACTTATAAACTTTCTTAAAACATTATGAGAGTTTTTATGACTTTTTCTTTTCTTTTCTCTTTTTAGCTCATCAGCTATTGTTAGTATCAGTGTATTTTATGTGTGGTTCAATGCAATTCTTCTTTTTTTCCTTTGTAGATCTGGGAAGCCAAAAGGTTGGACATGATGATCTTAATGGATCTGGCATTTGCCGATTTCTCAATTTAATTTTGTTCATTCTTCTCCAGTCACAACAGCCTTCTTGTAATCCCTTTAACATATGTGGCTTATTTTTGCTTCATAGCCTTGATCCTTGCTGAAAGTTCTTTTCTGGAAAGCTCTTTTGGCCAAAAATTATTTTTCCTGAGCACACAGGACATTCAGTTGGAGGCTACATTTCCAGCCTGTCTTGTCATTAGGAACTGGTAAGTTGGAGTTAATAGTATATTGAATAGAAAAAAGTGTGCACAACATGTGGCTCTTTTAAAACTTAAAGAGAAACCCAATTGTCTGAATTTTTACTCTTTCTTCATTCTTTGACCTTGAATTTGAATTTATTTTAGCCACACAAATGGATACCATTCTCTCAAAGATGGCACTGATTGATAGAGTTTTAAGGCCTTTTGCTACTTTGTGGAGCAAAGCCACCTCCCTCCCTGGACCAAGAGGCTGTCACTTGAAAGACAAATGCATTCTGCTTGATCTTGGACAAAAGGCCGAGAAGCCATGAGAAATGTGTCTCTAACTTATGTAAGACACTGTACTTTTCAGCTTCATTGACACAACATCTCAACCATTATTTTAATTGTAATCATCTTCCCTCAGCTTTTTCATGGTTTACTTATTAACATCATTTAGAATATATGCACACCGAGAACTTTTCTGAACACCCTATCTTAAGTAACCTTAATCCCTGATTCAGTATCTTCTTCTATTTTGCTTTACTTGTCTTCACATTTGCAAAAGAAAATCAGCCATTGACAGCCATCCCTGGGAGCTGCCTGGTGTTCCCTTGTAAAACATAAACCATTTTATAGAACTAAGACATCAGCCAGGGTCATGCTAACCATGATGGCAAAAAGCAATACACAAGACCATTCTGTAATCATGTCTGAGCAAAATCAAAAACAAGCACCCTGCAACTTCCCAAAATGATCAAATGTCTTCCTTTTCCACATAATTTGACTGACTGTTTCTTTGCTAACTACTACTTTAACTCTGCTCCTTTCTTCCACCTTGTGGATAAGAACAACTGAATTACCCAATCTTAGAATTGCCCTCATTTTCCTAAAACAAGAAAGAAAGAGTGAAACCACACTTTCTGGAATATTTTCCAAACTACCTAACACAAGCCCAAATTCTGTAGAAGTCCTCTATTTGTACCCTGTGATTAAAAGACCCTGTGCTTTCCCTCAGAATAAGATGTCTAGTATCAGTAAACCTCATTCTATGTGTGTGCTACTGGTGGTCTTTGAATGTTGGCATTGGCATAGCACAGAGCATAACTTGAAACTATACAGTCATTTATCTGTTTAATTGTTTATAGCAAGCTTGTCTAACCCACAGTCCATGGGCTGCACACAGCCCAAACAACTTTGAATGTAGTCCAACAAGAATTCATAAAATTTCTTAAAATCATAAGATTTTTGTGTGACTTTTCTTTCTTTCTTTCTTTCTTTATTTACTCATCAGCTATTGTTAGTGTTCATGTATTTTATGTGTGGCACAAGACAATTCTTTTTCCAATGTTGCCCAGAGAAACCTAAAGTTTGGACACCCCTGATTTATAATCTATAACCTCCTATTAGAATGTGTAAGCTCTCAGAGGACAGAGATTTTGTCTTTCTTATTAATCTTTTTATTTTCAAGGTTGTGCACAAGGCCTGGGAAGTATCAGAAAGGATTTGTTTTATGAAGGAATAAATTGCAGCAGAAAATTCTTTCTCTTATAAAAAGAGGTGCTAGATATACTTTCTACTGGTTTTTAAAATTTATTTTCTATATTTTTATTGTTTTTAACAGAGAGAGAGGGAGAGAGAGAGATAAAGAGACAGAGAGAGAACTGAACTGGGGGAATTCCCAAGTTCAGCATATGGGTCTGCATGGGCAGGGCTGGGATTCAATCCTCGGTCCCCGGTGCTGCAAAGTGAGCGCTTAACCCACTGAGCCATCCCGGCTTCCCCTCTACTAGTTTTTAAACCCAAAATCAGAGATTACATTTCACATGGTTTGCTATGAGCTCAGATATCTAGAAGATGTGCCTGGTCTTATGCGAAGCGAGATGATGAAGCTCATCTTCACTAGCTTCAGGAGATTATCCTTTAGTTTTTACCATTTAGATCCCTTGTGAGAAGAAAAGAAACAAAAAATGCCTAAGTGAAAATGGTACTAGTGAAGGTGCAAAGAAATGGATCTGAAACATAAAAAGAAAGAACTAATATAAATTGGTACTTGAATTTATGAGGAGAGGAGAAAGACATATTCTAAGAGTATTTTGGGGGCAGCTGGGATGGCTCAGTGGGTCTTTGCAGCCCCAGGGATCGAGGATCGAGTCCCAGCCTGGGGCCTTGTAGACCCATATGCTAGATTGAGGTGTGCTTGCCATGCGGGAGGCCCCCAATTTGGCTCCCTCCCTGTATAGCCCCCGCCCACCTGTGTGGAAGGAAACCACTTTGAAGACTGATGATGTACAACTATGGAGACTGAGCTGGGCCTTACCCCTTCTCTCTGTCTCTCTCTGTCAAAAACAATAAAATAAATCTTTTAAAAAGAAAGATTATTTTGAGATTTTAAGTCAGGAACTTTGTAATGTATTCTTTTCATGCTTCTTGAGATTCCCCAGTCACTGCTGGGATAATCTGAGCTTTGTGATACTTGAATTTAAATCCAGCCCCTGCCCTGAAGTTGACCAGGCTAATGATACAGAGACTTCTTGAACTCCTCCTCCCGTGGACACACTGGATGCATAAGAACGCAGGGCTCAGTATAGAGAGAGCAGGCAAAATGCCCGTGTCCCAGTCTTGCCCTGACAGGAGTCTGGTCTACCTGCACATTGTACACGCTGCTGCCTGAGGGCCTGACTTCTTATTTTAGAACACATTTGGGGACTGGCTGCATCCTTCCCCCAAATCCGAGAGACTGTGAGGCACACCTCCTCCACCACACCTTCCGGTCTGTTCCAACAATAAAACAATGTTGCCGCCACTTTCTGGGAAAGAGCTTGGGGACGTGTGTGGTGCCCCAACTTTGCAGCTGTCAACTGAGGAACACAGGCTCCTGAGTCTCTGATGGCCAACAGGGTTTGCAGTCCTGAGTCCCAAAGAACGGTAGCAAATAAGCATTCTCTAAAAGGCATGAGCATGGCTGTGGCTACCACCACTTCAGGGCTCAGAGAAGGAGATGGCAAAACCCCCACCTGCCCATCCTTTCCTGCATATTTCACACGCAGCTGCCTGAAGGCACAGAATCTCATGTGAACACACATGTAGGCCAAGGGGCTGGCTGCATCCTTCCCAGAGGCCAGGGAAGCTGATGGACATTTTCCCTACTTCCTCCTTCTGGCTCACCACAATAATAAAAGTAACTTGCCAGTATCTCCCTGGAAGGCTCTTGAGCACACACATGGCAAGGAAAAAAGAATCTCTTCAATAAATGGCAAGGAATGACAGGATAGCTCAACAGGTTGAGCACCTGCCTTGCAGCTATGAGATCTGGGGATCTAATCCTGGCCCAGGCCCACGCAGACCCATCTGCTGAGCTGTGGCACAACTGGTAACCACTGGGATAGTGGTGAAGTTTCTCACCTCCCACGAAGGAGGCCACCAGTTCATTTCCGCCCCATATGACCCCACGTCCAGTGGAATGAAACTTATGTCACAGCTACTGATGTACAAATATGAAGACTGCTCTGGTCTCCACCCCCCCACTTCTCTCTCTCTCTTTCTCAATCTCTCTCTTTCTCTCTCACTTTCTCTCAAATTAAAAATAATAATAATAATAATTAATTAATGCTGTTGGGGAAACTGGATATTCCAGTGTAAGAAAATTAAAACGGAATGCCTATGTTGTATCTCTCACAAAAATTAACTGAAGATGGATTCACCCAAAAATGAAGACCTGAAATCATATATCTCTTAGAATACAACATGGAGGAAAAGCTCTTTGACATTGATCTAGGCAGCAATTTTTGGGGATATGATACCCAAAGCACAAGGAACTAAAACAAAATCACACAATTGGACTATATCTAACTAAAATGCTTCTGAAAAACAAAAGAAACAATCAACAAAATTAAAAGGCAACTGATGGAATAAAAAAAATATATTAGAAAATCATTTATATGATAAGGTATTTATAACAAACATATATAAGGAAGTCATACAACTCAATAGCAAAAACTAAATAGTCCCCTCACAAAATGGTTATGGACCTGAATAAATATTTTCCTAAGAAAGGTATACAAATAACCAACAGGTACATAAAAATGTGCTCAACATCAATAATTACTAGGGGAATGCAAATCAAAACCATAATAAGATATAATATCACACTTGTTAGGATGGCTATTATCAAAGAGCCAAGAGATAAATGCTGCGAAGCATGGGAAGAAAAGGAGACTCCTATACACCATTGGTGGGAGTGCAAACTAGTTCACCACTGCAGAAAACACTATGGAAGTTCCTCAAAACAGAACTACCATATGGTTCAACCATTCCGCTTAATGGTAGGTACTCAAAGGAAGCAAAACCATTTTCTAGAAGAGGTATCTGCACTTCTGTTCACTGTAGACAGAGAACGGGAACAACTTATTTCTCATTTATTTATATAAAGAATGTATATATATTCTTTATTCATTAACTGCCTATGGACACTATATACATAGTCTGTCTGGAAAGTATCCAGCCATGTAATATAAAAAACAGAGACATTTATTGAGGATCTTGCATCAAAATCTCGGACAACGTAGTTTTTGCAGTCCCCAGAGCAGCTTCTAATTCTTGCATTGTCAATCACCGATCTTTGGTGATTGCAGCCTGAACACACTCCATGTTCTCAGGTGTTCTGCTTGCTATAGGTCTTCCAGAACACGGATCATGTTCAATAGACTCTTGGCTATTTTTAACAGCGTGGGCTGCCCTTTTATTTGCGCAGCATTAATTGCATCATCTCTGAAAGCCTTAGAATCATCTGAATAGTTTCTGTGGAGGATTGTTCAAGCTTAACACAGAATTTGATGCTGCTTTATTGCTTTACTCACTCAGTCATTTTAAAAGCCATGGCCACCCAGCACACATTTTCACTCAACGGCATCTAGTGCCCCCACTGACTGGTACAATGAAGTCATCATTGTTCACGCATGCACATTCCAGTCTACTCTCCTTACTGCCAGGTTACATCAATGCTACTCAAACCATTCTTGTTATATTGACAATGGCTGGATTTCTTTTCTGAGCAAACTGTGTGTGTGTGTAAAATTTGGCCTTAAAAATTAGGAAAGTCTCACTATTTGCAATAACTGGATGAAACTCTTGTATTACGTTACACAAAATAAGTCAACTAAAAGGCAACTATTGCACTCGTGTGGTAAGGGGAGAGCTCCCAGAGCATCATCCTTAATTTATGTGCCATCTTGTGATATTTTGGGATGGCTTGTCTTGGGCCCAACAATAGTAATGCTTCTATTGGAAATCTAAAGGCAAAAGTTGAACTCATAGTCACAGAGAGTAAAAATGTGGTTGCCAGAGAACAGGGCAAATCAGGTGAGATTGGTAAAAAGCTACAAACTTTCAGATATAAGTTGGATCAAGTTTCAGGGTTTAATGTATAACATAGTGACTATAATTCTGTGTTGTAAAATTAAAATTGGCTAAGAGAATAGAACTCTAAAGGTTCACCAGGAAAAAAAAGAAAGAAAGAAAAGAAAGGTGAATATATGAGGTGATGGATGTGTCAAATGGCTCAATAGGGCAATACTTTTACCATGCATATGTACAAATATATCAAATCAACATGTACACTTCAAAGATCTTTTAATTTTCTCAATTTTATCTTAACAAAGCAGTAAATGATCCAGTCTTATGCTTTCAATATTTATTCCTTTGGAGCCTGAATGCTTCTAATCTAGCATAGATTTTAATGAAAATTATATTGATTATTGTTATATTGTAACAAATATCTGTTTCAAATATCCACTTTAGAACTAATAATAATATTTACAATATAATTTACAACATTAGAGGTCTAATTATGTTGGTGGGATTTTATTTTCATGTTCTCTTATTGTAAATACATAAGTATTTAAATTACTAAATAAAGGGCACACTGTTTTATGAAAATGTGCAATATTATTTAAAGGTAGATATTATTAGTCCTATTTTACAAATAGATACAGAAGCTGAGACTTAGGGAAAATTAAACGACTTGACCAATTTTGAAGTGGGACTAACAGAACTAGGATTCAATGTGTTTAACTCCAGAGCCTGTGATTTTATCATTTTATTTCTGTGTGTTTCAGTAGGAACACACAATTTGTTGCATGAAGAAAATGAATAATATACCTGAATATGTAATTTTCAACTTTATATAAACATACTGATTATTGTATAAGAATATCTCCAATTACACATTTTAAGACACTTTAATCTCTTTATCACATAAATATCAGTAATTGAATGAAGGTTTTGAATACTTTTTATATTACCTTTTTAAAGTATGTTTGCTACATTATGCAAAATATTTATTTTATTGTTTTCTCCTGAATAAATTTTTATGTTTTCTGAGTAAACTATAATCATTAAATGGGCACAATAAAATGTTAACAATATTCTATCTTATATATTTATACTTATACTACAATTATGTATATTATTTTGCTTTTTTAACAAATTAAAAGGTTGGTTATTATCCATTCATGTTATTTGCATATGAAAA
>PVKE010030601.1:0-19528 GCA_004027555.1 Craseonycteris thonglongyai
CCATGTAGTCAGTAGTATTTTGCTAGGACGGCTCGAGCAGACTAATACAAAGGGATAGAAGGGATGCAATCACCACCTAATATTGACTTTTAGGAAGCATTTTCCTCAGTTGGCCTGTTGGTTTCTTTGTGGTCCCTTGACTTGTTGACAGATTCCACTGCAATCTTTGGTTACCTTCCAGTGCTCATTGAACAGTGAAAAGGCCTTTCTATGTTTGTGAGCTTTTATTCATTATGAACATGCTTAAGTGTAACCTGACATGATACTATCATTAGGAAACTCATCCTGGAGAGATCTCTCATTTAAATGAAAATTGCAAATAAGAACCAAAAGCAAAATGCTGGGAAGGATAGTTGAAGTGATTTCACCCTAAAGGCACAGCTATGGTACGTGATCTATAAGACTCCGTGGCTAATTCTGGAACAAAATCCCATAGTCTGAACCTTCCAGTAGCTTTTTCATTCAAGGGAAAAAAACACTGAGCCAATACTTGGATTATACCCAACATGCAAAATACCTTGGAACTTTTGTTTTGGAATTGTTTTAGTAAAGAAGCTCATTTTTAGAAGCATTTTCAATAGATAAACAGTTGCTCCTTGAACAATTCAGGTGTTTGGAACACCAACCTCCCATGAAGTTGAAAATCATGCATAAATTTTGTCTCACCTAAAATTAACTACAGTTATCCTTTGTCTCAGAACTCTTCCATAGGAACCAAAATCCACAGATGCTTAAGTCCCTTATAGAACATGGCGTAGAACATGCATAGAGTCGACTTGCAGCATCCAGTTGGGGTGAATCCATCCATGTGAAACCAACTGTATATTCACTGAAAAAAAAATCCATGTGTAAATGGACTCATATAGTTAAAATCTGTGTTGTTCAGAAGTGAGCAAAACTTTGTCTAAGATAGATGTTAAAAATGGAAAACATCCTAAAGTCACTTGGATTCAAATCTGCTAACACACTGAGCTATGTAAATGCTCTTTGGTCACAAACAAACAAACAAAAAACAAAAAACAAAGATTAATAAGAAAGTGATTAAACTCATATTTTTTTTTACAGATTTCTTACAGTGGCTCAAAAAGATTCAGAAGAGTCACCCGAACACTTGCAAATGGCAGTAGTCACTGGAAAGTGTGATTCTCTCCAATGGTGACTATTTTTAAGGACAATGTGCATTTGCATGGTCACTTGCTATCACTCCTTCTGAGTACTGAGGGTGTTCTTCCTATTATGTGCTCATTTCTCTGAGTTAGTAACAGCAGTCAAGAGGGCTTTCTAAATGCATAACTGTCAGGATGGGTGTTAATGCTGGTTTCCAAATAAAGATGCCCTGATTTATATAAGGCTTTTACACTGAATAAAATTTATGAGCTTTTCTCTATACCCTGACCCCCTATTGTGTAGGAACTAACTGCAAATCCTTAAACTGATGCATTTAGGTGCATTACAGTGCTATTTAAGTACAAAGAGCAGCTAGGTGGATTCAGGCCCAGAAGCACCTCATTTCTCATCAAATCCAAAGAAGCTCAGAGCCATCAAATATCAAATTTTAAGGTTGAAATCAGTTTGGAATTGAAGAATTGAAATGAGAACACTTTGGGTGTCAGATGGTTGATGGATTTCTGGTGATCACTTCTTTAGGTATATACATGTAGAACAACTATGGTGTACACCTGAAACCAATACAGAATATATTAGCTATATTTTTAAAAATAAAAATCTTTAAAAAAGAACACTTTAGAGAGGCATCACTTGGTGATTAAAGGCAAAAAGAATAGAACTTAGGACTCTTGGACTCAGGCTCTTTCTTTTTCCAATTCAGCAAATATTTACCATCTGTTTTTTATTTCTTTGTCACAGAAATGAGCTCTTTTGGAAGAATCAATGTGGATTTATTAAAGGTTTTTTTCATATCCGAAATCTTTGCACCATAATGGTCCTTGAAACAAAGAGTTGCTGTTGAAAGGTTTGCACATTTATAAAACTAAGAGTTGAAGCAGAAATAGCATTATGTCTGATATTCTAATATAATAACTGAAATTACATATTTTCCCTGAATATATTCAGTGTTGCACAAATTGCATAGTTTGTTTCACAGTCTGAAATAATTTTTACATTATCATCACTAATAAGGACGTAAGAAATGTGAGTTCAAATACAGATTTATATATGCCTTGGCTCCTACTTTAGGTTGAAGAAAATCACAATATTAAAACTGAAAAACGAATGCTGGGAGGCCTAATTGTAAATACTCACAGGTGAACCGGCCCTATCCTTTGCGGGTCTTTCCTTCAGTCTTTACAATATGACTGGTCACATCCATCGCGCTGAGTTGAACCTCGATGGATTGTGATGACTCCGTTGGGTATTCACAAGGCACGAAGGATTCGCACTGGTTTTTCACTCAGCAGCTCTTGGCCCCAAGCCCACCCTTTGGGGCTCTACTCTGATGTGAGGGCGGGGACTGTGCCAACTAGATGCCCCTGGTTTCCTAATGCTCTGGCATCCTGTTGCTTGATGACATATCACCATGTGGAGCTCCAGGGGGAGACAGGAAAGCAAGAGGAGAGGAGATTTTCTTCCTGATTCCAGCTGCGATTCACATCTCTCCTTCAGCACAAGCCAGCCCCCCAGGGGTGTCCAACCTTTCGGCTTCCCTGGGCCACATTGGAAGGATTTTCTTGGGTCACCCATAAAATACACCGACACTGATGATAGCTGATAAGCTAAAAAACCAACCAACCAAACAAACAAAAAAACAATTCTCATAATGTTTTAAGAAATGATACGGATTTCTGTTGGGTTGCATTCAAAGCGGTCCAGGGCTGTAGGAGACCTGTGGGCTGCAGGTTGGATAAGCTTGTGTTTTGGGCTTCTGGAACTTGCTGCATGATGCTTACCCTTCAGAGGTCTTTGCCACTGCTGTGCAGTACCCCTGCAGAAACCTGAGCACCTGCAATCTAAGCCACCATCCTCAGAGCTCCTGAGTTTTGGCATCACTCCTTTGTCCCCTCAGTGCTCGAGGTGGTAGCTGCTTCCTACAGTTACTAAGGTCTCCACCTTCCAACACCTGTGCAAAGGACTCCCTGTAGTAAATCCCTTCTATGGGAAAGTCTACTGCGGTTTCTGATTTTCTGACTAGACTCCGACAAATATGAGGGCTGCCTGGAAAAAAAATCCAGCCATAAATGCCTCTATTTTTCATATTATGTAGCTGGATATTTCTTCACTCAGTAAAGGCTTGAGAATTCCTGCAGTAAAGAAGCACATTTTTGTTTAACTTGTCTCCTAAATTTATATACGTAGTGACAAAAGCACCCCCATGGTTCCACCCACTTTGGAGCCCCTGTCCCCAGCAACCTATGATTTGTCTGTAGAACCATGTTCTACAGAATAGAGTTTGAGGAAACACTGGTCTAGGTCAGCTTCCCTATGGGACAAAGCGGGAAACCGAGGGAGAGGAAACTGGATCGTGAGGTACAGCATCTGTGTGTTCTGTCCAGCGTTCTCTCCGGACATCATTCTATCCCACCAGCGTTCTGAGTGAGAATCATGGTGTAAATCCCTGAGCAAGTCACTCAGGGGGATGCAGCCCACAGGCAGTTTCTGTTTGCTTCAGATTAAAAGGAAACAAGACAACCCAAAAGACTGCTCTCTAGCACAGGTCCCACACATGTGAGGAGAATGATGGGTCAGTTCCGACCCTAGGTGGGGGACATGAGGCAGATGTCAACAGGGCCTTGGGGCAAGCATCCAGCCCAGAACAGATCGACCCTCCGAGGTGGAGCCCAGGCCAGGAGTGGAAAACTCGGTTCATTTCCAGAGCCTGAGTAGAAGTGGAGAGTCTCACTTAATGGACTGTGGTCTCAGCTGGGCGCGATAAAGATTATTTGGCTTTGGTTCTTAAGTCAAAAGCAAGCATTCTGCCAACTAGAAAGAAAAGTGGAAATCATGTCCATTTTTTGGGAAGTGGAGCAAGCATTTTCTAGTTAACATGGATGGGTATGGGATTCCCTCTTAGATGCCAGTACCTTGCTATTCTGTGTGTGTACGTGTGTGTGTGCACGTGTGTGTGCATGTGCGTGTGTGCACACTTGCTTGGGTGTGAGTGCGGGTGTGTAGGAAAACTACGGGGTTGGGGGGATCCCAGATACTGCCCTCAAACAACAGACAGGGAAGAGCAGGCCGTTGCCCTTATAGAGATAACTGAGGCAGCACATGGAGGCTGGTGATCCAAAGGACACCCCTCTAGGCCTGGCCCCAGAGCCTGCAGTTGTAGATCAGAATAACTTTGTCACTCACACAGATACAGCAGCAGCAACTGCAGCTATAAACATTGACAATTAGAACAAAGCAATAAGGGCTGATCTAATCTAGTTTGCTGGCAACATATTTTTCTTGCCTTGAAAACAGTAATAACTAATTAGATGCGGCCTCCCTGCTGTTTTAATAACGTGTTGTCATTCATTTGCAAAGATCTTTTAATCTTCGCTTCCATTCCTCCCTCTTCATATCATCTAAAATTAGCTGCTGTCTGAGTCATCTTGCTAGACAGAGCTCTGGTCACATTCCTTGCCTACTCAAAAAAATCTTTGATGGACACTCTCCTTCCTCTCAATGAATAAAACTTGAACTTGACATTATGGTCTGCAAGGACACTCATAAACCAGCTCCAGCCACCGCTCAAATTCTGCAGCTAGTCCCTCTCAGACTCCTATGTTCGAACATGATGCTCAAAATGTGGGGTGTTGGGAAAGTCTGGGCGCTGATCAGGCAACACTGATGGGACCATAGTGCTGCAGGAGGATCCTGAAGGGGCCCTGCTGTGTCAGGGAGGCCCAGGCAGCCCAGGCAGAAGCCAGATGCAGTGTGGACAGCCAGGGGCTGGAACTGGGGGCCCTTTGCAACTAGTATAAAAGCGTTTCGTTGTTTTAGCAGCTTCCATACCCTTTCTGTATATGCCATCTGTATATAAGCCAGTCTTACTCTGCTCCACCCTTCTCTCTTTTTTTTTTAAAGATTTGTTTTTTTATTGTTTTTGACAAAGAGAGAGAGAGAGAGAGAGATACAGAGACAGAGACAGAGAGAGAAGGGGGAGGGCCCAGAGTAGTCTCCATAGTTACACATCATTAGTTTTTCCACATAGGTTCATTCCACTGGTGGGCACAGGGCAGGAACTGGGCCAAGATCTCACCCCAGTGAGAACTGAACTGGGGGCACTGCCCAGTTCAGCATGTGGGTCTGCACGGGCTGGAACCGGGATTCGATCCTTGGTCCCTGGGGCTGCAAAGTGAGCGCTTAACCCACTGAGCCATCCCGGCTTCCCCACCCTTCTCTTTTTGTTCTTTGTTCCTTGCATGGAACATATTTTGGATCTTGTGCCTTTGGGCATGATGCTCACCCATCCCTTTTCCTGTTCTTTCTGGACAAAGAGCCAGACTACATTTCCCAGTCTTCACTAAAGGCTGGCCATGTGACTGGGTTCTAGACAATGGAATGTGGGCAGAAATGATGTATCAGTCCAAAGACTAGCTCAGAAAAAAACCTACTATGCAATCATCACACTGTTCCCTAGGATGCCAGCTGGATACTGAGGAACCAGAGAGGGCCAAGAGGCTGAAGGAAAGGGTGGAACCACGTGAAAATGGAATCTGAGCCCCTAATCACCACACAGAAAGCTGTCCACTAACTCCTGCTTTAACTTGCGAAGAGTAAGAAATACATTAGCACTGCATAGCACCATTACCTTCAAATTTATGTTATCATTGCATATGTAGCTCTCTTATTCCATCTCCTTGATTGTAGATGTCTTCCATTTAAAGTCTATATTGAACCCTTTTATTAAGTGAAAGATTTCAAACATACAGTTGATCCTTGAACAATGGTTAAGGCAATAACTGACCCCGAGTCAAAAATCTAAGTATGACTTTTGACTCTCCCAAGATTAACCATAGTCATCCTTGGTGTCTGTAGGGGACTGCTTTCAGGATAACTGAATCCACAGATGCTCAAGCCCTTTATATAAAATGGTGTAGAACGACACATACAGACAGCTCTATACATCAGCACATTCCTAACTTCAGATCAGAAAGTACTGGGGGGTGGGCGGCGGAGGTGGGAGTGGACACACCGGATATATGGTGATAAAAGGGGAGCTGATTCTGGGTGGTGGGCACGTAATGTGATGCACGGGTGATGTGATGTGGACTTGTACAACTGGACACCGTCTAATTGTTATCAATCAATGTCATCCCATTAAATTTAACAACAAAAAAAAGTACTGTTTTGGGGGATGCCAGGATGGCTCGGTGGGTTAAGCACTCATCTTACAGCCCTGGGGTCTGAGGATCAAGTCCTAGCTCCGGCCCGTGTGGTCTCATGCCCAATTCAGTTCTCACTAGCACAAGTTTCCTGTGTGGGAGGCCCCTCGCTCATGGGGGGGCATGTCTCCCTTGCAGGAGGCCCCCAGCCAGCTCCTACCCTGTGTACCCCCAAACCACAGTCCCAGTCCCTGTCCTGTGTGGCCCCGTGCCCACCTGTGGAATGAAACTATGTAGAAACTAATGACTGCTCTGGTCCTTCCCCCTTCCCTCTTTCTCTCTGTCTCTCTCTCCTTCTGTCTGTCAAATACAATAAAAATAAATACATAAATAATACTGTTTTCCATTCACAGGTGGTTAAATCCACGGATGTGTAATCTGATGATACAGAAGGCTGACTGTATATTTATTGAAAACAATTCACGTATTAGTGGGTCTGCACAGTTTAAATCTGTGATGTTCAAGGGTCAACTGTACATGAAAAGTATAAAGAATTATAGCAGACATGGATATTCACCCGCCACACTGAACAAATGTTATAACTCATCCAGACTTGCCTCAGATCCTTATTAAATAATAGAACTTTACATATACTGTTAAAGTTCTCACTTATTCATTTTCATAAAGTTTATTGCTTTGCAAGTAGTCTGTGTTCAAGAAATGCTTTACAAATGGATGTATAAATTCTGACACCAATGAGTTTTTTCTCACCGGTGATAATCAATTGAAATTTGATGTCCTTTGTGACCCAATATCTTCATTTCTGGGATCATTTGCTGATATCTACATCATAGTTTGGCTCCATGAAATACAAGGAAGCTAAATAACCCAGACTCAGATGGAAACCAAATCGGTTACTTCTACTGATATCAAGACCACATACTTACATAGTCACAGCCTGATTTTACAGGTGAGGGCAACTGGTTTTCTTCAAAATGCATAAGTACCAGACATGCTCTGGAAATAAAATTTACTTTTCATTGTCAACTATTACAATTCTGGTGAAGTTTATTTGAATGTAAATTTTTATAAACTCTGAGCTTTTATGTCTTTTATTTCTATCATTACCTGCATGTATCATAGTAGCAGAGACATGTTATATAACAGAATATAATGCTATTATATTAGTAGGTATTACTAGATTATCTATTATTTTATGAAACACTATTACTATTTTACTTCGATATTTTTATTTCTTCACTTGGCTTTAGACACACCATTATAACTGTGTCTAACACAAAGCCTCATTAATGTTGAATCACAAATATGTGATAAATGAGCTTCACTTTTATTGTACTCTTTGGATGAAAGGGTGACATCATCTAGAATAAATTTTTCCAACTTGACTGCCCATTAGAATCACCTGGAGAACTTGAAGAATTCTGTTTCCAGCCTGCACCTCACACCCATTAAATCAAATTCTCTGGGGATGGGACTTGGGTTTCACTAGATTTTAATCCTTTCCAGATGGCATCAACATGCAGCCAAGTTTGAGAAGGAGGGCTTTGGAAATTTCAGTTTTCAGATATTTTTTGCGCTTTTTCCCATAAATCTCTTGGACTATGACAATGACGTTGCTTCCTTTCTATTAAGTAATCAAAAAGTCAGAACATTATTCTGTTTTGATCAGTCCTTTGCCATGGCAACACATTGTATCATTTGCGCGTAATTGGGATTTTACAATCCTCAGCCCACACTCTGGTAAATTGCTTAGTAACGTCTCACTGAATAATAGGATTGCAAATAAAATCTTTATTATTATTATTATTATTATTATCAGAATTACACATAACACTGGTTATTTTCTTTCCAGTTGGTGTTAAGAAATTAAAGTCATTAAAATCTAATAACAAGACAATTTGGCTATTCATTTAATTTCCTTTGAGAAGGAAAAGTTCTCATTAATAATTTATTATCTGGAGCCCATCTTGCCGTTCTCATTAAATGACACTTTAGTGAATATAAAAATATCATCTTTCTAAGCCCAGAGACAGAAATAGCTAAATTAGGGGAAATGCAAGCCTTTTCTTTGCCACCTAAAGAATTTTTAAAGCAAATATTCATAAGAGCAAAGGTTTATTAGAGGAGGTCTGAGTTTGGGGGATGCTTCCCAGGACTGAGCAGGAGGAATAGAACTCAGAATTGTGCCGCTCTTACCCAAAGCTGATGCTGTAGTGAAGCATCTGTTATTTCCAGTTCTCCCAACGGTCAGGATGTGGTTTTGCTACTATAGACACATCCTCATTAGTACCGCATGCTGCACAATTCCAAAGAATGCCCTTCACATTGAGGTCTTGTGACAAACATCTGCTGCGTAGTGTACAATGAAAGCGATTTTGCCCAGCGGCTCTGGTCTGTCCCCTCTGAGCAGTGTCACACAACTGTAAAGCAAGTTTAGAAGTCAATATGACTAGCTCACCTGGTCTCTTTAGCTCTCCCTATGGAAACTCATTGTAGAGAAAGGTTATGATTTCAGGATAAAGAAGGAAAAGTAGGTAGTGAGTGAATTTGAAATGAATTTGTCAACTTTTCCCTTTGCCTTAAACATTTAATCCAGGCCCGTGCATCATGGTTTAAAACAGGGGTCCCCACCCCAAGGGGCCACAGATTGGTACTAGTCCCTGGCCTGGTAGGGACTGGGCTACACAGTAGGAGCTGAGCAGCAACTGAGTGAGCAAAGTTTCATTTGTACTTACAGCTGCTGTCCATCAATCACATGACCTCCTGAGCTCCGCCTCCCGTCAGATCAGTCCCGGCATTAGATTCTCATAGGAGCACGAACCCTACTGTGAACTGAACATGTGCATCACCCCCTCCCACCACTGGGGAAAACTTGTCTAGTTCCTGGGGCCAAAAAGATTGGGGACTGCTGGTCTAGAAGACTGCAAAAAGCAAGCCATGTTCTGGACTTCTGCTATTGCCACCCCTTGTCATTCTATCTCCATTTCCTCCTAACAACCTGGAGAATGCCCTTGGCTGCCACCTCGGCCCCAGATGCTGGCATTCTCATTGCTGTCGCTATTCTTCTGCATTAGGAAAATTGTGTGTGGAAGGGGTGATCGAAACGGGCCAATTCCTTCTGCCTCTCTCTCTGTTTTTTAAAAAAAGATTTATTTTGTTTTTTGACAAAGAGAGAGACAGAGACAGAGAGAGACAGGGAGAAAGGGGAGGGCTCAGAGCAGTCTCCAGAGTTGTATGTCATTAGTTTTCAACATGGTTTTGTTCCACACAGGTGGGCAGGGGCCTGAGCAAGGGGAGAACCAGGCCAGGCATCTCCCACATGGGAGGCACACCCCTGTGAGCTGGGAGCTGAACTGGGGGACTCCCACATGGGAAGTGCGCCTTGGTGAGAACCGAACTGGGGGCTGTACCCCAGTTCAGCACATGGGTCTGGTATTTGATCCTCAGTCCCTGGGGCTGCAAAGCAAGCACCCAACCCACTGAGCCATTCCAGCTTCCCCACCTTCTTTCAAATGGTTATCCTGTTATCCTAACATCATGTAGCAAAAGGTCCATCTCCTCTCTAGTGATCTGAGATGCCATCATCACAATATACCAATCTTTCACATGCACTTGGGACTATTTCTGGATTTTCTATTCTGTCCCATTAAATTGTCTATTTGTGTGCCAGTACCATACTATCTTATTTGTAGAGGCTTTTACTGTATTTACTGTCCTGCAGGGTAAACTCCCCTGTTGTTTTCTTTTTTTGACCTGTTCCTATTTTTCTTTCTTGTTTATCTTTTTTTCTCTCTCTCTTTTATTTTGATATTTTTCTCCTAAGGGTTATCTTGCATAATTTTCTAAAGAATTAGAATTCTTTTTGTGTGTGTGTGGGGGGGGTGGGGCGGGTAGGCGGGATGTCTCAGTGGGCTAAGTGCTTACTTTGCAGCCTTGGGGACCAAGGATAGAATCCTAGCCCTGGCCCTGGCCTGTGTGGATCCATATGCTGAACTGGGGAGTTTGTTTTTGGTTTTTTTTTTAACATTATAGCAAAGTTTAATTTCAAAGTTCTGTGGGTTTTTTTTGCTCATAAATGATTCTGAAAGAGCCCATATGCAAGAGTCTAGCCCACTGTTGTCTAAAGAGGCCGCTGAGAATGTCGCTCAGACGAGAGGCTGTACTGACAACCTCCCCCGCGGGGGGTACAGGCAGCGGGAGAGGCAGGTCTGGGGCAGAGGAATAAATAAATGTCCTCAGGGCTGAAGGCCCAGAGCTCGGGGTGACCCATCCGAATGCTGGCCGACAGCCTGCAGCTCCCAAAGCTGCCCAAATGTAGAAGTTTCAGGGGGGCCCATGTGCCAACTGGAGGGGCCCTCGGCCAGCCCCCTCCTCTCACTGTGGCCCCAGGGAGAGCCATGCGCCCAGCTGGCCTGACCTGCGGGGGCCCCAGCAGCCCTGCCAAGAGCGGTTTCAGGTGGAACCCATCATGTAGCGTCAGGTGCTGAGGCCTGGCCTGGCCTGGCCCAGAGGCAGGCCTCGAGGGGCGGCAGGCGAGGGTCCCAGGTGGTGGTGGGGGTCCCTGGCACTTGCAGCTCTGGGCTGCCTGTACATTTACGTTATGTCCACACTGTGGTCCACTCTAGGAGGAGTAAGGGGGACATGGTGCTGAGGGCCTCAGCCCAGTAGTGTGGAGGTGTGGGGTGATGCAGGGACAGGGCCTGCACATAACTAGTGAGAACCAGTGAGGGTCAGGCAGGAACCTGCCCCGAAGGTGACCCGGTGGTGGCCCACGTGTAACAGAACCCGGGCCCCTTGGGGACCAGCCCAGGAGGGTTCTCACTGGGGTGAGACCCCGGCCCAGTTCCTGCCCTGTGCAGCCCTGTGCCCACCTGTGGAATGAAACTATGTGGAAAAACCAATGATGTGCAACTGTGGAGACTGTTCTGGGCCCTCCCCCTTCTCTCTGTCTCTGAATCTCTCTCCCTGTCAAAAACAATAAAAATAAATCTTAAAAAAAAAAAAAGGAATTAGAATTTTTTTATAAACTGAGATATAATTGACATATAACATTATATATTTCTGGTGTACAACATAATGATTCAATATTTGTATATAATGCAAAATGATCACCACAAGAAATCTAGTTGATACCCATTATCACACACAGTTACAAAATCTTTTTTCTGTGATAAGAACTTTTAAGGTTTACTCTCTTAGCAACTTTCAATATACAATATAGTATTAACTATAGTAGTTGCCATGTTGTTATTACATCCCCAAGACTTAATTATCTTACAACTTTTCATTTGTACTTTAGAATCAACTTGTTTAGCTCTAGGAAAAAATGTTATTTTTATTGGGGTCACTTTAAATGTATGCATTCACTGGTGGCAAGTTGACATCATTTTGATATTGTTATCCTACCCGAGAACAAGGAATGTCTTTTCATTTGCTTAAGTCTACTTTTGGGTCTTTTAGGCATGCTTTGAATGTTTTCCTCCCATAGTTTTTGCAAATTTTTTGTTCAATTTATTTCTGAGAGTTTTATTTTCATTTGATTGCTACCAAAAATGATGTTTTCTTTTTAATTATACCTTCTAACTGGTTACAGAGTGTATACATGAAAGTTATTGATTTTTAATGTTTATTTTATATTTTACTACCATCTTGCATTTTCTCTTATGGTTTACAGTAGTTTTGCCATCGATTTTCTTGGCTTTTCCAGGACAGCATCATATGATCTGTAGCCTACTGTTTCCCCTGCACACTCTGTTGGCCTCTTTTCTTTGATGTGAGGCTCTGCAGATGTCTATTGGTTTTGGATATTTATTTCCATACATGCACGAGATTTTTAATATGCTTTGTATCCGAGCTTTGCTGAAGGCATTGCTTATGGGTGGTTTTATCTCTCTGTACATTCGCATGGTTTTTAGAAAGTGTGTGAAGAAATTTAGATTTAGGTGACCCCCATTTTCTTATAAAAACCCAGAAGTTCCAATGGAAAAAAAAAATGTACCTACTTCAAAAATTCAGAAAACTAGAGCGTCATATAATGAACAGCAATACAATCAATACAAAGATTTTATCAAATCTTAACTTTTTTTTTGCTTCAGATTGTTGTTCTTTTAACAGAAAGAGTCCTCTACAGATACACTGGAATCCTCTTGTGTAGCTTTTACCATCCACAGTCTCCTGGCTCTCCAGTAGCTCCAACCATGACATGGGTAGTTACAATTACCCTGTAAGTTTTTATGCTTTACCTAAATATTTAATTTTCCTTAGACAATGATTTATTGCCTTAGATGTTTCCAAACTCTTTATAAGTAGCATTTTACTGTACAGATCGTCCTGCAACTTGCTTTTCCTGCAATTTACTCATTTTAATTTCGGAATAATATTCCGTTGTTTATCTACAACTCAATTTATTTATTCATTCTTCCATTAATAGACATCTGGCTATTTTCATGATTTTTTTTTCCTATTAGAAACTGCTGCAGTAAGGGTTCTCACACATGTCTCCCTGCTGCCTAAGTGAATGTTCTTAGAAGATGTGTATCTCAGGGTGGAAATGCTGGGTAACACTGCTGAATAACTTTCTAATGTGATTGTTTTGTGTGTTGTTGCCAAATTCAGTGTGAGGGAGTCACCTCATTGTTACATAGCCACCAAAACTTGGCTCTCAGATTTGTATATTTTTGGTACTCTGTTGGTTTTTAAAATGGTTTTTTTTTCTTCTTTCTTTCTGAGACTACATGGGGAAACCACAGAATTATTTTTAAATATTAATTCCATATTCTGCATGAGAATTACATCATTCACACAGATATTTATATGTAATACACTCTAAAGCAAATTTGTCCAACATGCGGCCCAGAATGGCTTTGAATGTGGGCAAACACAAATTCGTAAACTTTTTAAAAACATTATGAGATTATCTAGCGACTTTTTTTTTTTTTTTTAAGCTCATTGGCTATCATTAGTGTTAGTATATTTTCAATTCTTCTTCTTCCAGTGTGGCCCCAGGGAAGCCAAAAAGGTTGGGCACCCCTGCAAAGGATATAGCCATTCTAAATCTACCCTTACTAAAGAAACTGCACATTTACCTTAGTTAGTGTGTAATTAACAATAATAATTTAATAATAATGTCAATTACATAATATATCAGTGTATAAGGTTAATATATTGTATTAGAAATAATAATAATTGAGCAGGCATTTCATAAAACCCTACCTAAGCAATCTTTCTCAGTCTTTTCAGGAGCCGTATGAAGCAAGACGGGGTAAATTTATTTGTTAGATGGGGAAATAGACTCAGAGAGTTTGCAAGGACTCTCCCAAGTTCCAGAGTCACTAGGTGGTAGAAGCAGATCTGAAATTCATTTTAGGGGTCATGTCACATTGTCTTTGTCCCGTGTCATCTCCCAGGCAGAAGTTAAGCCTCTTGTTCTACGATCCTCACAATTCTTCCAGTTTATGTGCTGTCACCTTGTTATAAGTGCCAAGTCATTATCTATTGATTTTTCACCCCCCATGGGAGTCCATTCATTCCTTTAATAGTCCCTGCAAACTGTTCGCTGACAGAGTGTTCAGGCCACGCATCTCCTTGGGCTTCTCTGGCCTGCTCTGTCTTTAACCCTCAGTCAGGTTTTCCCAAACTCTTCATTCCTGAGCAGGAAAGGGGTTGGACTTCTCAACCCAAAGGCCTCTGAACCAATCCCAACTCTTTCTCAAACAACAGGGCAGAAAACCTCTCCCAGTTTTAGACGTGTAAGCTTCAGAAAAATTGAGATTGACTCTCCGTGAGGGTATTTCATCACAACATGAGGATCAAAATTGTGTCAGTTAAAATAATACCACGCTAATGCACATATTTGCACAATGTATTGAGTTGAACACTGTTTCCTTTAGATGAACATTGACTTGACCAGTGAGGTCTCCTAGGAGATTTCCCAGAAAATCTGGAAAAAAGGATCTTAGGCCAGGGCATGTTACCCAAATGTGGCCTTGTGGTAAACTGGAGAGAGAGTTCTGGCAGGCCACTGTAGTCCTTTCCTCCCAGGATGGCCACTAGCTGGAGAGGAACACACGGACTGACATTTTCCTTGGATTTGCCAATTCCAGCTATTTCATTTTGATCAATTTACCTGCAGGTGGCAGCCGAGGAGTCTCCAATTCTGGGAAATGTATTCTCACTAATCACAGCTATAGAAAATTTATAAATCCAGAGTGTTAATTTATGGATTAAATATGCTGAGTATAGTTGGGTCCAGAATACTTTATCTACAATCTGTGATCCCCAAATCTTAGGGTTTTTTTTAAAGATTTATTTATTGTTTGAGAGAAGATGAGAGAGAGAGAGAGAGAGAGAGAGAGAGAGAGAGAGAGAGAGAGAGAGAGAGAGAAGGGGAAGGGCCCAGAGCAGTCTTCATAGTTGTACATCATTATTTGTGACATAGTTTCATTCCATACAGGTGGATGTGAGGCCACAGGGGGAAAGAACCGAACTGGGGGCCTCCTGCATGAGAGGCGAGAACCTTTGCTGCCATACCAGGGAATGCCAGTTGCGCTGCAGTTCAGCATATGGGTTTGCACGGGCCGGGGCTGGGATGCAATCCGATCCCCAGACCTTGCGGTTACAAAGTCAGTGCTCAACCTGTGAAACTATTCTGGCACCACCACCCTCTCCCAAATCTTTAAGAACTAGTTTTTGTACTTTTTAGGGAGCAAAACTTTCTTGAACTGGTGTGAGGCTATTTAAAGTTTCCTTGGATCTTCCTTCATGTGAGTATTCATGAATTGTACCGCAAAGTGTGTGTTTAGTTGCATGGCATGGCCCCAGACTCTACTGAGGGTGCTGCACACAGAATATACATTACACACACTGTATTTTCTTTCTAAAATTCAAAATGTCTGCATTCTGAAGCATATCTGGCCCTGAGGGCTTTAGGGGACCAACTGTCGATCTGTGCTGTCAGATTCTGGAGGTTGGGCCACACTCAGGCAATCCCTCACTGGTATCCATGTGCCTGGGAAATGGTTAGGAGCCTCCCAGAGGCCAGCAGGGTCAGGTGGCTTCCGGTCAGAAGAAGCTGGACATGCACCTGGCACGTGAGAAAACTGAGAACCATCCTTGATTGACTGAGTGGAGCCCACTCTGTAATCAAACCACTCAATCTGTCAGCCTGTTTCCCCCCCACACAAAGACCCAGATAAACCCTAAAACTTGCCTTCTACCAAATTACAATGCATATATATTCCCCACCAGGGAGCAATGACTTGTATCATTGAAGGACTGCTTCAAAAATACTTAGATATTGAGTTGTAGTTTAATTTGCAAGGGTATCTTTCTCTAGCTCTTTTTTTTTTAATTTTGTACTCAGATGCAGAAAAGGCACGCATCATAAGTGTACAGATCAATGATTTTTCACACATTGAATACATTTGATACACCCAGATTAAAAAAACAAAACAAAACACAGTTTTATTTTACCAGCACCTCACAGAGTTCCCTCGTTCCTTCTTCCAGTCACTGCTCATGATGTGTCTTATCTGTGTCTTCCTGACAAGACCTAGGGCAGGCGCCCTTGGTATTTGGAAGGCCTGTGGGACACGCACTCCTTTCCCTAGCCACATTCGCCACATGAAATGGAACGTTTGCACCAAGAGCTGATGCCATTTCTTTTTATGATTCCTATTATTCCTATAAGACTGACCCTTCCTGACCTTGTCATTCAATGATGGGATGCATCTTATGTGTGGTCTGCAGTTATAGGGCACTGACTACAACAGTTTACCAAAGATTTCAGGAAGGCCAGGGGCTTCTGGGCAGTGTATGTGAATTTGAGAAGAAAAGCGAAATCTCAAGTATAGGGACCAAAAGTGACAGGGGATATGGGTAACTGTGGCTTTGGCCACCTAAACCAACATTCCTACTGAAGGAGCAATTTACCTCATTCAAACAGCAGCCTGCCACTCGCACTGGCTTGGGTCCATGCCCTGGGGGGTCTGCTTCCTGCTCTGGGGCACAAGCCCCATCCCCAGTTTATGAGGACGTCACGGCAGTTGCGACACAGCAGTGCATACCTACAAAGGGGCTGGTTTTCAGCTCGCCGTGTGAGGATGACGGAGTCGAGATGGGTCGCTAGCTCCATCCAGTCTCATGAAAGTAAAGGCTCTGGGACTTTCCCTTCCCCAACTTCTCTGCCTTCCACGAGTACCCAAGGCATTGCCCTCTACTCGGGGGAGATTAACACAGTCCTGAAATGGGCATTGTCCCTAGAGTAAGGTTGGCATGAGCTGGCCCAAATTGGAAGCTCTGGGAGGTGTCACCCCCGTTAAGAGAACTTGCAGGCTCGTGCAGGTGGCTGAGGACAGGATGTCTCTGCTTCGCCTAGGAGGACAGTACTGCTCATGTTGGTGCGCCCTGGTCCCCGGCTGGTCTCTCGGGGTGGGCCGTGGTCTTGAGACAGATCCTTGGAGCCTTCCGGTGCTGCAGACACATGGACGCCCACCCCTCTCCCCACATGGTGCTCACAGCTCAGGAGGCTCCAGTCTGCCCTCCTCTTGCTCCTTCCTCCTCCTGCCTCCCAGCCAGGGAACCCTCCCTCTCCCACAGGGCCGACTCTTTGATACAAAGAAAATATTCACTGAAATTAACCACTTTATAGTGACTGAGCCATTTAATGGGGACAACTGTCAACTGATTTACAAAACCAGGAGTGAGTGAGGGCCATGTGATCTGACTTTTGAAGATATTGCTACTGCTGGTATGAGAGAGAGAGAGAGAGAGGGAGAGAGAGAGAGAGAGAGAGAGAGAGAGAGAGAGAGAGAGAGAGAGAGAGAGAGAGAGCATGCCTGCATGTCTCAGTGCATGAAGCATGCAAACAACATTTTTAGTGCAGCTCACATGAGACAGCCTATATATTGCTCTATGAAATTACTGTCCCTGTCTAATAACTTAGCAAAATGAGTTGTTATTTATTTAAAAATATTTTTAGAGGCAAGAGTCAATTGCAAATAGGTACAAATGTGAAATGTGAAGTACCAGCACATGGGGTAAAAAAACCCTCAAACTTGATCTATTTTGTGTTAGTTATTGCTCTCAAAATAAGTTACATGTGTTTGAATGCAGAAAGAGTGTCTTAATAACCTATTGTTTTCAATTCTCTTATAGACTGTTCTATGACATGGGCTCCGCTGTTTCATTCACATATTGACAGAGAAATTTCCTAATTCCTGGAAGAACTGAACCAATCAATTGAGCTTTTGGGAGTTTTTCTATAACCTTTTGTTTTTTAAAAAAAACTTGTTTATATTTTTATTAAAACCTTTTATACCTACTATTCTTATGGGATAAAACACACACTCCATAATATAAAGCAAGACATTCATGAAATACATAATTATTCTCAGTTTGAGAATATGTTTTGTTTTGTAACACAAGAGCTTATAGTTGTGTTTTTAATATTTAAATTAACAGTTTTATTTCTTGCTAGTAAAGTTGCTCCCAGATTGGAGAATGAAATTAAATCTGTCTTCCAATGTGTATTTTGCAGCACATTAATTCTACCGGATTTTGGGCTTACACACACACACACGTCTTCAGCCAAATATGGTTTGGGAATACTGGATTTAACAAAGTTAAACTGTTTTCTCAGAGTCTATAAAATAAGAATGTATCCATGTATCTCCAGGAAAGAATGGCGTTCCAGCATTTCTCAAAATTATTTGACTCCAAAACAGTATTTTTTTCTAATCTACCCTGCTGGACTCAGGTTTCATGAAGACATTTTTTGCAACATTAATACTGAACATCTCTTTTTCATGTTCAACCCATGATTCTCAGGTGCCTCACCTCCTAAACAAGCCTGAGAAACACTCTCCTGTGTCGCCCAGCAAAAGCTAGATCACTAAACAATAGGCTTAATATGGCAAAGACTGGTGTTTATTTCCCAGATTCATTCTCACCTCTCCCTTTGATAATAGAACTCCTAAATTTTAACTATATACACAGAGCTGAGGAATAAAGTCTGCCTTTCAAGCCTCCTTTGTAATAAGGGAGAATGTTGACTGCATTTTGGAGGAATTGATGTAAGAAATCTTTGTGTTGTGCCCTCAAAGGAAAGAGGCATATTTTCAACTTCTCATTTTCCTGTCTTCAATGGCTGGAATGCAGTTGTGATGGCAGGAGTCAGAGCAGCTATATTGGGATAGGAGATGAAAGCTTCAAGTTGAGGATGGCAGAGAAATATGATAGAAATAGCCTGAGATTCTAATGATTGTGGAACCATTACATCAGCTCTGAAATGCCTACGTGGTATTTTCCTTAAAAAAGAAATAATCTGGTTCAAGCCCCCCCCCCTTTTTTAAATTTTTTATTGTGGAGTATTCATTGTAGCAATTAATGAATATATGGATCAGGAGGAATAAGAAAAGTATGACAACCCTGGGTGCTATATATACTTGGAACAGCTCTAGTTTGCTGGTTAAGGAACCAAATAGGATGCTTTTCTTTTCTGATAATTTATGCTTCTTCCTTACTGAGATTCTCTCCATAAGCAGTATGCATATTAGCTGTGACTTATCTTCCTCCTGAGGCTTTGCTAAACCTATTGAAAGTATTCATTTACATTTACATTATTTTATTTTATAGCTTGTGTCTTCAGCATTCAAGGTGAAAATTTTGACCTACTGTGTTTTGCAGTGAATGAATTCTTCATTTTCTTGGACCAATTTTTGAAAGAAATAGAGAATACTTAGGAAGTGTGACAAACATGAGTTATCATTTCCATCTTCATTTCACTTGTGACAGAAGCTCAATTAACCAATTGTCTATTCAGAAGCTACTATATACCCAGCTTTGTGCTAAACACTGTGGCAAAAACAGAAGACAAAATCCCTGCTATCAAATAGACCAGAGGTGGCCAACAACTCGATCGTGATCGACCGGTCGATCGTGGGGCCAATTTTGGTCGATTGTCCATTGCTCGCAATGTCTGGGGTGGAATTCCGTGTACCATGGACTTTGAAGCGATTGTAGCTCTTATAACTCGAGCGGCACTGCTGCGGCGCCCGGCTGATTTGAAGTGTCAAATCATAACATACAATCCTAAGAAACCGACAAAATGGGGTATCAGAGTTTATACTCTAGCTGACTCGAAGACTGGCTACATTTGCTGCATTTTGCCATATTATGGATCACTCACAACAGAGCTCTTGGTCAGACCCGATTTACCTGTTTCATCAAGAATTCCGATACAC
>PVKE010030602.1:0-19515 GCA_004027555.1 Craseonycteris thonglongyai
GACCGAGGATCGAATCCCGGCTCCGGCCCAGGCAGGACCCACGTGCTGAACTGGGGAGTTCCCACAGTTCGGTTCTCTGACTGTCTCTGTCTCTGTCTCTCTCTCTATCTGTCAAAAAGTAAAATAGAAATAACTATGCACTGAAGACAAAAAGATAATTTCTCTCTATAAATGTGAAAAGATAAAAAAAAAAAAAAAATTTAAAAAATAAAAAATAAAAAAAAAAGATTTATTTTATTGAGAGAAGGTGAGAAAGAAGGGGCTAGGGCCTAGAGCAGTCTCCATAGTTGTTACATCATTAGTTGTGACTTGGATGTGGGTCCATGTGGGGCAGGAACTGAACTGGGGCCTCCCACATGGGAAGTGGAGAACGTTCACTGCTGAGCCATCCTGAGTTACCAGTTGTGCCACAGTTCAGCATATAGGTTTGCATGGACCAGGGCCAGAAATCAAACCCCGGACTTTGCCATTGCAAGGCAAGTGCTCAACCACTGAGCTATCACAGTATCCCCTAGTCAAGACATTTTCAGTGGGTCTCTACCCTTCCTTGATTTGTCTTATTTAGAGCATTTTGATGACCTCTCCTTTAGCTTTGTCTGCTGAGGTCAAATCAGGCCCAGCTTTATCCTGTGGTTTCCCCTTTCTTCCCAATACCCTCAGACTTGAACTCCTGCAAGCTGTTCCACAGTACCACATAGTGAAGGGGGTGGAGGGGTGGGCAACAGTTTTGTCTTCAAATGTTTTCAAATGAACCACACAAAACAGGGTTTAAATTATATATCTTTATTAAGATTAAATTAAAAGGGAATTTTCATATAAAACACTGGGGAAAATCACTTAAAATATTTATCCTCAGAGTTAGATCTAAGTATGGGAGTTAGAACAGTCAGTTACATGGCTTTCAAAGAGTCACTGCAGTGAGACAGGTAAGCCGTAGGCTACAGGTGCAGCCCCAATAAGATACTTGAGTCGAGGAGCCTGGCGGGCTTGGCTGACATAGTGGAGAAGTGGGGCTCCTGGGCCTGCTCCAAGCCAGCCCTGCAGCAGCGCCTCTGTGTAACGGTCGATGTCCCGGTCAGTCACATCCCAGAGGTTACCCAGAAACAGTGGACTGGGAGACAGAATACATAGGAACACATGATTGATGGTGGTGGTCAGTAAATAAAGAGGACTGAGCCAATGAGGAGGTCCCTTGGCCTATAGTTATAGGAGAGGACAAAGGATTAAAGGCCTAGGCATACCAGAGATCTAGGATGGAAGGTGAGGGCACAAGAAGGATTTAGGGTTCAGACATGGAAAGAATGTGGGTTTGGGACCTAGGATGGGCCTTACCCCTTGAGACTCACCAGCCAGCCATGATATATTTGAGCACGATGCCAGCCCCCTCCAGATTTCCATGCACAGCCAGGGCTGCACTGCTGCAGCCAAACAGCAAGGCCACTGCCCGACAGTTCAGCCTCAGGACAGCTTGCCCATCCAGGAAGCGGGCACCGGCCCCATGCCCAGCATAGCTAAGACAGAAGGTGAGATGAGTCAGACCTAGCCATACTAGGCCTCTGCCAAATCTCCAAAGGTGCTCTGAGTCAGCCAGGGGCTTTAAAGCCCCAAAGCAAACAGAAATGATAGATACCCTCTTCTGGAACTGCCCCTCCCCCCACCTCCCTGCCCTAAGCACTCACATATACAAGTCATGCTCCGTCAGGGCTGCCTGCACCTGTTCTGGACTTGGCATCTCTCCAATCACCCCTTTCCAGCCAGCTTCACTGCAGGGAAAAGGTTGGGGTAAGAATAGGGGTCATGTGGCAAAGAGCACAGAAGGAATACTAGGGAGATGGTGGGCTGCAACATCTGATTCTGGAGAAAAGGACATGTTGCCCCTATATGTTGTGTCCACCCTTCCCCACCCCCTTTCTTAACTCTGACCCTGCTGACCTGCTAAATTTGGCTCGAAATTGTTCCTCTGTGCTTGACAGGTTATTGTGAGGATTCAGAATGTAGAAGGTGCTGTGTGGATCCACCCCTTGGCTCAGCACTGACGAGGCCCCAGACTGAGGAGGAAACACTAGTGATCAGGATGCTGGTCTGGCCAGAGGGCCCAAGTGCCAACAAACTCCAAGCCCCATTCCGTGATGGATCAATTCCTAAGATTTCTGTCTTTTTTTTTTTTTTTTAAGATTTACTTTATTGTTTTTGACAGAGAGAGAGAGAGAGAGAAGGGGGAGGGCCCAGCGCAGTCTCCACAGTTGTACGTCATCAGTTTTTGACATGGTTCGGTTCCACACAGGTAGGCAGGGGCTGTGCAGGGCAGGAATTGGGCCAGGGGGCCTCCCACATGGGAAGCACACCCCCCTCGGGTCAGAGGCCAAACCAGGGGGCAAGAAGTGAACTGGGGGACTCCTGTGTGGGAAGCACATCCCCCATTCAGCATATGGGTCCGCACGGGCCGGGGCCGGGATTCGATCCTCAGTCTCCTGGACTGCAAAGTGAGCGCTTAACCTGCTGAGCCATCTTAGCTTCCCCTCTCCTGTCTTCCAAGGTCTCCTCCAATCGCCAATTGTCCCCAGTCCCCTCTAATTGAACCCCACCTCTTTGATGATGGCGTAGCTGAGTAGAAAGCGTAAGGAGGGCAGTCGAGTGACAGGCAGTGTCCGGAGGCTGGGCATGCTCTCCCATGGCAGTTTCTGCAGGTCCTGGGCAAAAAGCACTCATGGGTTATGGCCCCTAGCCAGGTATACGCAGAAGTCAGAGGGGGTGTGGGGCTGAGTTGTGCCCACTGCCCACCAGACACTGCCCCTCTGGTTCCTAGCTCCTTACCTTGTCCAGCACTAAGACAAGGTGCCTATTGCTTGGTGCTTTCTGCCCCTGTAGACGTCCTATTGCCTCACTCATGAGCTCTTGGGCTTGCTCTGGCTGGGCCGGGCACAGCCCATAGGCCAGGTCCTGAATATCCTGAGGGGTGAGGGTACTGGCACCACTGAGCATGGTCTATAGGGGAAAAGTCGTCAGTGAGTGCCACAGTTCCCATCTCCACTCACAGTGGCAGGTGGGAAAGAATTGTCTACCTTCTTCCCTTTTCCTGATTTCTCAACTCACTTTCAGCAGAGTGGGGTCAGGATATTTCCAACCACATTCATGCAGCAACCCTTGTAGGCGGGAGGCCTCCTGGGAAGGGCCAGGGTCCTCACTGGATGGCAGCAACAGCCCCTTCCAGCAGCCCAACACATGTTTCTCTAGGGAAGTGATGAGAACCTGAAAGAAGAAAAACAGAATCTTCAATCAGAGAGGAAGCCGAGTTTTTTTCCCACAAGCACCAACCTTTTGGAGATGAGTATGGGTTTTCCGGAGTGTGTATTTGTCTTATGTAACTTTCTGCCAGTCATAAAAGGCAAATAGAAACAGTTTTTGTTTGCTGAGACTCTGGGGGAGTATTATGGGTGAGATGTTTTGTTACATACCACTATGTTCTGGCAAATGTGAACAGGTAGGCAATGAATGCTAAAGCTGGGAAACTGAGATTTGGGCTTAAGTCATTTTTTCTTCTATATATTAGTATCTTTTAAAGATTTTTTATTGTTTGAGAGGTTTGTGTGTGTGTGTGTGTGTGAGAGAGAGAGAGAGAGAGAGAGAGAGAGAGAGAAAAGGAAGAGGGCCCAGAGCAATCTTCATAGTTATACATCATCAGTTTTTGACATAATTTTGTTCCACACAGGTGGGTGCGGGGCTGTGCAGGGTGGGAACTGAACTGGGGGCCTCCCCCATGGGAGGCAGGAACCTTCACTGCTGGGCTTGGTGGTTACCAGTTGTGCCGCAGTTCAGCATGTGGGTTTGCACAGGTCAGGGCTGGGATTTGATCCCTAGACCTTGTGGTTGCAAGGCAAGCGCTCAACCTATTGAGATATCCCAGCATCCCCTATATGAGTATTTTTAAACATTCCATTGCCATAACCCCTTCAAGTTTTGTTTAAAAGTCTTTTCCAAGTGAAATAATTTTTTACTTTGGCCTACATTTCCAGAAAGAACTCGAGGTAGCTCTGCACTGACTTGGCACCCCTCAGAGAGAAGACACTGGCACACATAGGTCATTCTTAGGGCAGGCCTGACCCCACCCCGAGAGCACACACCTCCATCCTGTGGTCCAGTTCTAGCCGTCCTGTCCACCATTCTCGCTTGTCAGTACAGCTGCTGTTCTCTTTCTGTTCCTTCTGGATGGCATCAAACTCTTTCAGGGCCGATCTCAGAGAAAGCTTTGGGAGACGGGGTTGTGAGATTTCTGCTTGTTCATGTGATCACTATCTCTATCCCCCAGCCACAGAACTCAAGCAGCTTGACAAGAAGCTTACCCCAGTCCAAGACACCTACCTTGCTCTGGGCAGTGGGGATCTGCACAGTGATGGGGGGATTATCTTTTTCCAGCCGGGTCAGCAGGAGAGTGTTGCCCATCATTCCAGGCTGGAGGGTGGCCAGAGCCAACACGCACACAATCATCCCTGACACACAGAACATATCATGAATCATTTCAGCTGTTAGGAGCAATTTCCTTCCCTGTCTTCTGTACTCAATTCCTATCTACCACTCAAGACAACTCTAAGCCTTTCCTGGTCACTGGATTCCAAGGTGCTCTCATTTGCCCTATCAATTCCCTGGAAAAGAGACCACATCTTGTACTTTTTTTGTGTCCCTCACAAAAATGAACAAAGGGCCCCACACAGAAAGAGGTACTCAGATCACCTGCTAACATATTTCATGTTAAGTGTAGGGAAACCCTGGGCACCTAAACTTATCCTTGAAGAAAAGACAATGAATTTTCTGGTAACTCAAAGTTGAGATTAACAAAAGAAAAAAAGACTTCCCAATTTAGGGCATGTCTGTTCAGTGAGAGTAACAAAATGACTAATCAATGAAAACGTATGAAATGTCTTTTCATAAGGATCATAAATCTATGTGTGCTAACTCGTGCCTTAAACACCTTCACTCAACTCTTCAGTAAGAAGGTGAATTAATGGACAGAATAACCAGCTGAAGCCTGCCACCATACCACTGGGGATCAGAGCCAGGCGCTCCTGGAAACTCTCCTTCTCCGGCTGGGGGAAATGGCCAGACCCCAAAGTCCTGAAGGAAAAGAGGTGCTGGATGTGGGCCAGGGGGACATCTCCAGGCCTCTCCTGGAGGTTCAGCTCCTGTAGCTGGTCTGCTATTTTGAGTGATCCTCGGTGTTTCTGGGCCTTGCTGCAGGTAGCACAAGTTGGGATGAGTTCCCCTTCCTTCAAAGTCTGGATCCCCCCACCTCCAGTCTGTCCTAGCACAAACCTTAGTGATGGTGGGCACTTACTTTAGCTGCCTGTGGAGGTGGGTGAGCAGCTGGTGGCGACAGGTGATGGAGACAGACTCAGTGATGAGGCAGGCTGTGGCATAGGGATCCTGGTGGCCCAGGCACAAGGCCAGGAAGCGGCAGAGGTGAGCGTAGAGCCCACTAGGAGGGCAGTGACTGACCCCACGGAAAGCAATGCTCAGTGAGTCATAGATGGAATCCAGGGTAGAGACACCTAGAGGAAGGTCAAGAGACTTGCTATATAGATAGGTTCCCTATTTTCTAGTTGATAGAAATTTGCCAAGAAAGAATTACTACCTTATCTCCCACTTGAAAAGTAGCAGCTACCATTTATTAAGAGCAATGTGCCAAGTAGTGTGCTATGCATCTTACATGCATCAATTTGCTCTGCTATCCCCAAATCCCACTTTACAGTTAAGTCAATAGAAGTTCAGAGAGGTTTGAGAGACTTGCACACAAGAAGTAGAAAGATGGCTGGAATTCAAACCCAGGTTCAAAGGCTGCTGGATCCAGGTGGGGCAAAGCCAGAACCAAGGACGGACTGGAAAAGCATTGGGATTAAGAGACCTAGAGGCTGAGCCCTCTCCCAGTGACCAGGCCTCACCAATAGCTATAGGGCCTGAGTGGTATTGGAGTAGAGCACTGAGATCCTTGTCTCTTTCCTTATCTGGGCACAGGACGAGCAGTTCTTCTTTGCTGGAATCCCGTCTCAACACCTCACATTCTCCTATGGCTGTGTCAGACCCTGGAGCTGGTGTCTTCCCACCTGAGGAGAGAAGATGACTTTTCTTTGGAGCATTCTCCTCCTGCCATCCCCTTTGTTCTCCCTTCTAGTATCCAGCCCAGAACCAGCAAAACTTTTTCTCTATTGGCTTTGGCAACAGTTATTTCTTGTGCTTTGGCCCCAGGGCAGCTCGATCCACCCCCCCCCCCCAATACAAAAATATATGCACCTCCTACTCTTTCCATCATACCTGAGGTTAAGTCTTCCCCATCAGAGCCCCTGAGGATCTCAAAGCTCATTTCCAACTGGTTGTCAGTCAGTTCCTCCTCAGGGATGGTTCTCATAATCTCGGGGCCCAGCTCCTCAGAACGTCCTGACATCACCTTCTTGGCCCTTTGACTCCTGCCACTGAGGCCAGAGTGCCCAGAAGCAGTACCTGGGGCAGCTACCACATCAGTCTTCAAGCTTGGGCCCTTCCTAGCCTGGCCCCGAGCTCGGCCTCTGGAAGCAGTGCCCCGTCTTTTGGGCCCCCCTGCAAGCCGCGCCTCAACAGGGTCTTCCAAGTCACTGTCATCACTGAAGTTCACCTGGGATGGGTGGGAAAGGGAGAAGGGCCAAGGGGCCTTCAGTGACACCATCTGACAGCAGGTGGCACTATGGAGGCACCAACATAGAAGCCATTGGGTTAGATATAAGGACCTTCCCACATCACATATACTCCCACTGCCACACTCAACCAGGGGCAGTAAATCAGGGGTGTGGAATTAGGGAGAGAAGGCACTAGAAGATAAGGAGGAAGGATGAAAGGGGAAGGAACCATAAAGTTAAGGAAAGTGCCTTCTGTTTGTAACAATAGTAGACCTGGACCTAGGTCTTTCTGTGGAAGATGGAGATCCTGCAGCTAACTGGAGAGCTGAAGGTCCCACCAGGGCCTGGAAAGCTATTACACAGAGACCTGCTCTGGAGAACTCTTCTCCAGGACCTCCTCCACCCAACACCAACACCACTTAGCCACAGTTCTACCTCACCTTCAGACGGGTCTGGACCCTCTGTAGTACCCTGGGGGCCTTGGGAATCTTAGGCTTGCTCTTTGTAGGGGAGACCTCCTCAAACACGGTGAAAGGGACACGAGGGCCAGCTTGCCTAGGTCGGCCTGGGGGCTTAGGTGTACAGGGTGGTCCTCTGCCTTCAAGACCTTTCAGAGAGGTATTATGGAGGGACAGGGTAGCAGAGATGGCTTGTAGGCGCCTTCGTCCAGAATGCTTTTGGTTCCGAAGCTTGGCAGGCTCTGAGCCTAAAGGGGTCTTTACTGATGGTGGCTGCCAGCCCCAGGAGCTTGCAAAAAGTTGGGTAGTGCAGCAGCTGAGGCCAGCCAGCTTTGCAAGGGCCTGACTCAAGAGCAGGCTGGCTCGCCAGGGCTCCAGATGGGGTATCCGTGCTCCCACAAACTTCAGCCCTGACTCTAGGACCTTCTCCAGGCTCTTGTTTGATGGCTGGCTGAGCCCCTCTTGTGCCAACTGTGTATAGGCCTGAGCCATTATCTCATCGAAGAGGCTTGGGACGGGGGAGGGGACTGCTTTGTGATTCAAGGAACCTTGTAGAGCTTGGGTGAGGCGCTCCGTGGCTGCAGGGCAACCCTTCAGGACGAATTGCAGTAGATCCAGACTCTGGGACTGATGACCCATGGCTAGTCTCACACATGCTGTGATCAACACCCAGCGTAGACAGACTGCCGAGAGGACAGGGCTAGCACAGAGTGAGCAGTCACAGGTGGGCAAATGGGTCAAGAAGCCAGGGCTGGGCTGGGGTTTCGTTTTTAGGATTGGAGAGGAGTTAGTAGAAGGTGCTATGGGACCAGGCTCCTTGGACACAGTGGCTACCAGTTCCAGATCAGGGCCTCTTATGAAGAGCTCCTCCTCTGGGAGTTCTGGAGGACAGGGGACCCAGGTCTGCTGCTTCCCCTTTTGTAAGTGGACCTTCTTCACAGAGTCCGGGCGCTGGGCTAGTCCACAAAACTCTGAAGAGAGAGCAGAACAAGTATTACAAAAGTGGCAGAAATGATACCAAGTGCTTCCTGAGCCACCTCAGGGCCCAACAACCTAATAAACTCATATGTGATTTACTTACTAATTATTCATATATATTACTGCACTAACAGTAAATATATATATATATATATTTTTTTAAGTAAAATCCCTAATGTTTCCTTCCCATCCAACAATGGACCAACACTGCTCACAAAGCCCCCATCTCTGCAGCTCAGAAGGCTGCATGGCTCAGGAAAGCGGGCCAGTACCAGGAGGCCCAAGTCTTACTCCTGGCTTCTGCCCCAGACTAGCCCTGTGGTTCTGGCCCAAAACAGTAAATTTCTCAACTTTCTCATTTTACAAATGAAAAAAAAAAATGTGTGTTCCCTTGACTTTCCAGGGTTTGTGTGGGTCAAATGAAGTACTAGAGGTAAAAGCGGTTGATAAAAAAATGTACCATAAATGCAATATTTTATTAAGAGTTTAAGCCTCCTGAGGACACTACATTTGTGTTGTCCATTACAACAGCCACTAGCCACATGTGCTCCTGAATGTTAAATGTGGCAAGTGACTGAGGAACTGTATTAAGGTTTATTTAAATAGCCAAAATGGATTAGACAGCATTGAAAACTGGAACCAGGTAAGGTTAGTTCTGGACAAGCTATCTATAGGAGGGACATCAATATCTGATTGAAGTAAAGGGAGCTTTGCCCTGGGACCAGAAGCTTCTGATTTAGAAGGGAATCAAACCTTGGCACATAAAGATGTGTTACATAGTGCACGTGTTACTCTCACCACTGCACATGGGCTCAGAAGCATGGCTGCTCACCTGTGCAAGACTCGAGCAAGAACAGAACCTGACGCAGGTCCGACTGACAGAGATCGACGTCACTGCGCGCCAGTTCCAGTTCACCTTTCAGTACCAGGAACAGGGCACACCTTGTTAGGAGAGGAAATGACAACTAATGGAATCCTTTGTTTTCCTAGTGAATCTTTTTGCCCCTTTCCTAGGCAGAGTGATCAGATTTTTCCAGCCTCCAAAAGGCTTTTAATTCCTAAAGGTAACTTCATAGCTCCCTGGAGAAAACTCTCTACACTGCTCTCTAAAGCCCACACAGCTTTGTACTTAAGGACAGGATTTCCCAAACTGCATTCCTAAAAGAGGAACCTGTGGGCAAAGAGATTTAGGTAAATACTGTACACTAGATCTCCCTTTTGGAGATTTATGCAATGTGTATTAGCATATTGGAGGACATGAAAAACCCTATAGGAAATAAAAACGTCTAACCTTGGTTAACTCAGCATTTTCCACTTACTCAGCCATGTAATGCATTCTTTCACCAACGCCTCCAAAGGTAACATGTTAGTCCAAGCTTGTCCAACCTATGACCTGCGGGCCACATGTGGCCCAGGGCAACTTTGAATGCAGCTTAACACAAATCAGTAAACTTTTAAAAACATAATGAGATTTTTATTTTTTTTTAGCTCATCAGCTATCATTAGTGTTAGTACATTTCATGTGTGGCCCAAGACAATCCTTTTTCCAATGTGGCCCAAGGAAGCCAAAAGATTGGATACCCCTGTGTAATCTGTGGAATAGTTTGGGATCCCATGTAAAGGGTACGGGCACTCAGATTTCAGAATCAGTATCCTCTTGGGCCCTGTACTCACTGGTGAGGTATCTGTAGCTTCGTTGTAAGTTTTAGGGCCTCCAAGCAAAAGGCCTTGGCTTCGCTTACACTACCCAGACGGCCCAGGAGGGAAACCAGCTTCTCCGAGCAGCTCAGCACCTCTGTAAGCACCTGCCATTTTTGTACTAGATTTTCACCTGCAGCAAAGGAGAGAGGCAAGACCATTATCACTCAGTCACAGCCTGGAGTCTCTGGAGACAAAACTGCCAGCCCCATCATCTAACCTGTTTACTCTATAGAGCCTTGCTCCGACTCACCATAGTCCAGAAATGGAGTCTTCACAGTTGCTTTTTGAATCGAGAGCATATCGCTGCCCATGAGCAGGAGGATAATGCTTCGGAGGAGCTTATGGGAATCAATGAGTGCTATCTCAGGTGTCTGCCAGCCTGTGCAGGTGAGGGAGGAGAAGGAAAAAAAGAGAGCTAATGTGACCAGGATTTCCACTACCTTCAACTACTATGATAGCAAATTCAAAGTGTGCTGCCACTCTTTTCCTTCTGTACCAAAGGCAAACAGAGCTAATCCATCACAGAACTCTTCCCCCTGGTACCACACGGGGTCTCAGAATCCTGGTTGGTATAGTTTGCCAGGCAGTTACCAGACAATTGATTAGAGTTAAGAGGTGAACTGAAGCTCATTTGCTATCCCAGGCCTACTCTGGGTAACTTCTAGGTAGGCTCATTCACAGTTGGACAGCTGAAGGGACCAGGGTCGAGAAGAGCTGATAGTGGACAAACCACACACATCCACCAGGGAGGGCCATCCACCTTATCCCTTCACCTTGGGCACAGAGCTGCTCCCACAGGGAGGCCGAGAGGATGTCTGATGAGAGGCTAAGGTAGACTGCCACCAGCTGCAGGGACTGGACACGCAGCAAGTACCAGGCCTTGGATGACCTCTGGAGGGCAGGGTCCCGAAGCACAGATAGCAACAGAGAGGCACCCTCTGTCACCTGGAAGAGGGAGGGGGCCAGAGGACCACAGTGAGGTCACATAGGCAATTCATAGCTTGAGGTGGAGGGCATCTGGCCCAATCCCCTGCTTTTAACAATGATAAAAAATATAGACAAAACTAAAGTATGAAAGGTCAGTAGACTTGGCCAAGTGCCACAGCTATTTTGTAAGAAAACGCAGGGCTTTTAGATCCCACTGGATTTCCAGTCTAGGGACCCAATGTCATCCCAGTTTCTATTCAGGGAGACTTTTCCCTTGTCCCTGAGGAGACTAGAAAAGAATGAAAAGGAAAAGATCTCTACTAGAAGAGGGCAAGGCTAGGAAAAAGCATTGCTTCTCAGGGTCAGGAATATTCTCCTTAGCTCCAAGGAAATCTCAGAAGCCAGACAAATATCTAGAAAGTACTAAAATCCTTCCAATACCCAGGATCTTCACATATCAGAAAGTGAGAAATACCTTGTGGTAAGCATAGTAGAGCTGACTTCTGAGTAGGTCACGGGTCAAGGAAAGGAGCAGGTACATGTCAGTGGTATGATCTAGAAGCTTTAGACTTGATTCTGCCTCTTCCAGGTATAACTATGGGAGCAATTGGGGTGTGTGTGAGCATGCTGGTGAAAAGAGGCATTAAAGCATTTACAAGCAAAACGCCGAACACATCTAATTAAGTATTATTTCAAATATTATAAAACCTATATAGGAGTTATTTACTCACTAAAATGTTCATTGAGTATCTTTAACCACTATACTAGAAAGACAAAGCTGAATAAGGAGTAAGCAGGACCTTCCAAGCAATTATCTTGTAATGCAATAGGGGTGTAGGCATACCTGTGTAATCATGATGCAATGCAATGGGGACTCAGAAAAAGTGGTTGAGTCTACACTTGAAGAGGACATATAAAATGCTTTATAAAGGGACAGTTGAACTAGGCCTTGAAAAGAAAGTACAGCTTTACTGAATGAAAAAAAGGGGGTGGAAAGGGTGTATTTAGAGTGGGGGAACCAACACAACCAAAGACAGAGAGGCACGTAAAAGGAATGTAAAGTAACTGGGACAAACTGGCAGAAGGTTCATGGTAGGGAACAGCAAAAGTGTGAACCTGAATCATATAGAAGATATACAATACAAAGTAGAGTCTGGACAGTATCCTTCAGTAATACAGAAGCCAATGAAATCCTTTAAGCAGACAAGAGATCAGATCAGATCTATGCCTAGAAAGACCACGTTAGTAGAAGACGAAGTGGAAAAGGGAAAAACAGGAAGCAATGAGACCAGCTATGAGACATCGTAAATAGTCCTAAAGTGAGCAAAGAAGCATCAACTAGGGCATCAGAAATGGATGAAAAGTACAGGATTAGCAGCATATTCCTGGTGCAGAATCTCTAAGACTTAATGAACAATTGGTTTTGCAGTGAGGACTTCCCAGGCCTACCTCTCAATCACTCCACACTTTATGATCCTCCAGCCAAATGTAGCACTAGAAGGCAGAGAAGCTGCCCCTGCAGTATGCTGTCTTCTCAGAGAAAAGACGGGTCACTAGAGCCAGGGCTTCCTGCAACCCCCAGGCTGGGCTGGCTGGGCACGTACCTGGGCATAGCTGGGACAGCCAAGAGTCAGGAGCAGCTGGGTCACATGGCAGGAGGAGCCAGCTGCCTTCGCGTGGTCCTCCAGTCCCTGGGAGACGATCCGCACAAGAAGGAGGACCTCCAGAGCCTGCAGGGGCTGGTTGGCCAGGAGGAGAAAGTTTATCCAGCTCCTTGCAAGCCTCCATTTCTACCCTCTGCTCTCCAGCATGTAAAAATGTAGAACTGTGTCTATAGGCACCTTTATATTTTTCTGAGTACATAGGTCTCAAATTATCTAATAATTAATATATTAATTATGGCTAGCATTTGAGTACTGTTTATGTGCAACATCTTCCAATCATTGTCTTATCAAATGCTAACATGAGGTAGTAGTCATACCTTGGTACTTGACTGCTCTGAAACTCGTCAAATTTGGTACTCAATGCATTCTGACGTGAAAATTTTGCACCAGTACTCATTGTTTGTTTAGTACTTGTGCCTCTCAGAACCAATTAAAGACAAGTACCTAGGTACCACTATATTATTATTGCTTTCATTTTAGAGATGAAACTTGGCCTTAGATGGTTAAGTAACTTGCCTAAGGCCATGTACTAATAAATGATAGAGCTTGCATTTAAATTCAGAGAGGCTGGTGATAGAGCCCACACTGGGTTACTTGGCTTCTTGGCAGGTACAGAGGTCAAAGAAGGTAAAGGCACTGGGTTTCTGGTTTGCGGCAATGCCCTGCCACATTACCTTTGCCACCAGCTGATAGAGAGCTGCTAGGATCTGCAGCGAGGCTGCTGTCTGCTGGAGACACCGAACAGCAGGTGCCTGCCCCTTTGTAAGCACCTCCTTCCACAGGGCTAGGGCTTGATCCAGGCATTTGGATTGAGCTATAAGTCAGAAGAAAGGGATTAGCCATTCTCTCAGCATGAGTCCTAATGTGGGGAAAATGCTGCCTTCTCCATAACACCCTCTGCCCTCTGTGCCCACCCACCTCCCAGCTGCTCCCACACCTGGGGTTCCCAGTCAGCTCTTAGGAAGCCATAGAGAAGACTATCCCATCACACTATGTTCATGGTCCTCACCAGCATCTGCTGCCAGGTTGAAGGCAATATTACTGTATAGGAAACAGTCTTCCTGGAGTTTATCTTCATAGTTCAGGTCATTGACTTCAAATTCTTCCAGGTTACTAGGGGCCTGGGCTCTCCGATCCCGTTCAATGCCCTGGATGGAAAGATCAGGATAAAACAACATGGTTGGTGCCAGCTTAGTGGGGTTCTGGGGAGAACAATTCCTATGCCATGTGCTGCCCAGGCTCAACCAGCCATACTCACTTCTTGCACTTTGGCCTCCAGGGTACAGATATAGAACCACAGCAGGGCCTGTGCTTTATCATCCAGGAGCTGATCCTTGGCCTGGGCCTCAGGCCTCACAGACTCCAAAAGCTGGAGGGCTTCCTGGATGGCATCCAAGGCAGAGCTGTAGGGAGTAGATGCACTTAAACAGGGTCTTCTGCAGGACAGCTGGTCTCAACTGTTAAGTGAACTCCCGTGGGCACAAACAGAAGGGGGTGCTCAGGGATATGGAGAGGGAAATAGGCTCAGGTTCTGCAAAGGGTCAGAGGACCTAGGGCAAGAAGAGTGGCCTCCCCCGCCTTTCCTCCTTACCAGTCGGTCTGCTGGGCAAAGTCATGGTAACAGAGCACCTGAGCCAATTCCACCAGGTGGGTAGCTCGAGCCCAGGCCCCGGCCGGTGTCTCCTCAGGGCTCAGCTCCAGCAAGTCACAGATGACGTTGAATCGTTCCTGCCCTGTGTCAGCCCGCACCACCTTGTAGGCCTGAAGCTCCTGCTTGAGCAGGAGGGCCACGGTCTCTGGGTCCCAGCCACTCAGGCCGTCTCGCAGAGTCCTGAGAGAAGGTGGGCTCAGCACCAGGGAAACTGTGAAACATGGAGCCTCTGCCCAATGCCAAGGAGTCCCACCCTGGCTTGCTGAGAGCTCAGTAAGTTTCCAGTAGCAAAACAAGAACACTGCCTGTCACCACTGTTCCCCTAGTAATCCAGCACAGTGGCTGGCACACAGTAGGCACTCAGTGAATTATGATGAATAGAAGAATCAGTGACTTTTTCAGACATAGGATGAACATGACCATGAGTACAAAAAGCCAGCCCTAGCCAGGGGGCAAATATGGTTGTCCCACTTCCTGCCAACTCACCTCAGCTGTAGCTCCTTATCTCCAGCTTGGGCCGCATCCATCTTGACCCGGACCCAGAAAGTGACAGGCTCAGCCATGTGTTTGGGCCCATGGGGCTGCAGGGCTGTCAGCCACAAAGTTACCATCTTGCAGCCCTGGGCCTGTTTACCCAATTTCTTCAAACTCTCCACATGCAGCCGGAAGAACCTGTGCAACTGATCAGAGAAAAGGAACAGACCAAACTGGAAGAGGGAACCAGAGTCTGTACAGTGGGAGAAGACATGCATGCACAGGTACATATACCACTTGGTGGGGGTGGAGGTCCTCTAGCCACCACCCCTGCCCCAAAGCAGGAGATACCCAAGAACTAAATACCCTGAGTACTGTCAACCCGAGGCTTCAATCCATCCTACCCACATAATCATCTTTCATACCCTTGAAACATGCTCCTCCTACTGTAATCCTTCTCTCAGCAAATCACCTGAGTCAGAAATGCAAGGCCATCCTTGACTCTTCTTCCCTCACAGCCAGGTTAATCCTCACTCCTTGCACCCATCAGTTCTTTCTATCCCTGGGAAGCTGCTTCAGTTTAGAAACTAATCTCTTCCTGCCAAGACTACTGGAGCAGTCTGGGTGCCCACTGTAGTCCTTGTATTCCATTATTCGCAGTCTTGCCAGAGAAACTCAGATGCCAATCTGCTATCATGCTTCCACTTATATCTGTTAAAGGCTCATCAGCCTCCCTCACACTGAAACCAAGGCCCTCTGCAACCCACCCTGCCTGCCAATCCAGTCAACTGCTTATTTCACAGGTATTCTTGCTTTAAGACTGTGGTTCTTATCTGGATGTCCAAAGGACCACCTAGGGGAACACTTTAAATATCCAGATGTCCAGGCTCTGGTGCCAGAGATTCTGATGCAATTTGATCCAATTAACTTAGTATAGATATTAGCATTTAAGTTCACTCAGGTGATTCTAATGTGCAGCCAGGTTGAGAACCACTGGCTTGGGACAGAGCTAAATACGAAGTGAGTCAAAAAAAGTTAATTAACAGTACAGGGGAGATCTGGGAAGCACTGCCCTAGGTACTACTGCCAACATGCAGCTCCTAACACCCTACTCCAAGGCAGGGTCCTGGCCAGGCCTTTTATGCTACTTAAATCCCATTCTTCCCCCAACATAACCTCCCTTTCTACCCTCATACCTTCTCAGGAGGCACCTCAGGATAGGTGCCTGGTTTCGCCAAGCCCAGGTGCAGACAGAGGGGTGCAGAGATGGCACAGGTCTCGGCATAGAGTTTGTGACTATAGAAACTGTAGGCCAAGTTACTGGTGTAAGAGACTGCAGGGGAGAGAAAGGACAGTTGATCAAAGGCATGGTTCCCACTGCCCTCTCCTGTTGGAGGAGTAGAGAGAAGCTCAACCTATGGTCAGCTCAGCAGCTTCCAGATCAGACAAGAACTCCTATTGCTAGGGAATGAGAAAGGAGCAGCACTCCCTTTTCTGCTCCAAGTCAGCCCATGCCCCACAGTCCAGTTAGGCAAACCCACACCAACCAGCCCCACTGTACTTACTTTACAAGAGCCAACTCCTTATTCCCACACAGGGCCCATCTCTCCTCACATGCCAATCTTTGTCTTCATCTTGCTCCAAAGGTCAGCATTTTAGGGGAACACTATGGCCTATCCCTTACTCACCTTCTCCTTCCCTCATTCTACTGAAGCCACATAGCCACCTTGCTAGTCCCTGAATACACAAGACCTTCTCCTACCTCAAAGCCTTGGCACTGGCTGTTTCCTCTGCCAAGGATGTCCTTTCCCAGGTGTCTACACGGCCAATTCCCTCTGATCCTCAAAGTTTTGCTCTTGTCACCCTCTCAATGGGGCCTATCTTGACAATCCTGACATTTTATTTTTTTATATCTTTTTATATTTATAGAGTAATTATTTTATCTTCAGTGCATATTTATTTCTATTTTACTCTTGACAGATAGAGAGACAGAGACAGCGACAGCTAGAGAACCGAACTGTGGGAACTCCCCAGTTCAGCATGTGGGTCCTGCCTGGGCCGGAGCCGGGATTCGATCCTCGGTCCTTGTGGCCTCAAAGCGAGCGCTCAACCCGCTGAGCCGTCCCAGCTTTCCCAATCCTGACATTTTAAATGGTAACTTGTCCCGCTCTCCACCACCACCCTGAACTCGTAATTCCCTTTCTTATCCTGCTCTACTTTTCCTTTCCCCCACACTCCTTCTCTAACATGTTGATAATTCAATTATTCTATTATCTTTTCCCCGCAAACAGGATGTGGCTCCATGAGGACAAGAATCTTGTTTTCTTTTCTGACAAATTCAAATACTCAGAACAGTGCTAATTAGCACATAGTAATTACCCAATAAATATTTACTGAATCACTAAAACTTTTCTAAATTCTAATTTATGCAGCTTCTTGGATATCAATGCAGATGGTTGGGAGAAAATAAAGTTAGTCTTCAATACTCTGTGGAAAGAATTTTCATACAAAAATAATTCTTATGACTCCTGGTGATAATTTCATCTCTGACCAGGTTCAACCACTGAAAATATGAGTAAGACAAGTTCTCTAAAATCTTCCAATAACTGAACTCATTAGGTTTAAATGATTTAAACTAAAGGGCCAGACTTTTTGTAAAATGAGGGGCAAATTTATTATGAAATACAAAGACAGGCAAAACTATAATAATCTATGCTGGTAGGATAGTGGTGGCTGTTTGGGGGGAGTGGCTAGGAGTTACAAGTAGGGGCTTTCCACAGTCTAAGTCATGCTGTGACTTGCCTACATGTTGGTTACAAAGTATGTTCATTTTGTAAAAAAAAATCCATCAAACTGTACACTTATGATCTTAGTACTTTTTTGTATGTACGAGGTGTGATAAAAAAAATACAGTGAATGGGATGCCAGAATAGCTCAAGAGGTTGAGCACTTGTCTTGTAATTGTAAGGTCCAGGGATCAAATCCTGGCCCCGGCCTGTGCAGGCCCATATGCTGAACTGCGGTACAACTGGTAACTCCTGGGATGGCAATGAAGGTTCTCGCCTCCCATGCAGGAGGCCCCCAGTTCGGTTCCCACCCCCCTGCAGCCCCACATCCACCTGTGTGGAATGAAATATGTCACAACTAATGATGTACAACTGTAGAGACTGTTCTAGGCCCTCCTCCCTTCTCACTCTCTCTTTCTCTCACTTTCTTTCAAATAAAATACATCTTAAAAAAAGAAATGTGGGGAAGCCAGGATGGCTCAGTGGGTTAGGCGCTCACTTTGTAGCCCCGGGGACCGAGGATCGAGTCCCGGCCCCAGCCCGTGTGGACCCATATGCTGAACTGGGGAGTGCCCCCAGTTCAGTTCTCACCGGGGTGAAGACCCCAGCCCAGTTCCTGCCCTGTGCGGCCCCCACTCCCACCTGCGGAATGAAACTATGTGGAAAAACCAATGATATGCAACTATGGAGAATGTTCTGGGCCCTCCCCCTTCTCTCTGTCTCTCTCTGTCAAAAACAATAAAAATAAATCTTTAAAAAAAAAACACAAAATGATCAATAAATTTTTGGGAAAAAATATGGTGAATGTTTAAATTTAAAAAAATATTACAGTAGAAGACACGTTGCCATTAATCCCCTTCAAAATACTCCCCCTTGCTTTGAACACACTTATCCCATCATTCTTGCCACTTTCTGAAGCAGTTCTGGAAGTCCTCTTTTGTGTCTTTAGTTGCACTGTTGAGACTGCCTTAATGTCTTGAATCAATTCAAAACACTTACCTTTCATGGTCATTTTGACTTTAGGGAAGAATCAGAAGTCGCATGTTGGTGCCTGATCTGGTGGATGAGGGCACACTGTAATATTTTTATTTGACAGAAATTGCTGTACCACAAGCGATGTGCAATATGAATCGATTCAGGACACTGAGACAGCCACAACAGCACAACTAAAGACACAAAAGAGGACTTCCGAACTGCTTCAGAAAGTAGTAAGAATAATGGAATGAGTTTGTTTGAAGTAGGGGAAGGTATTTTGAGGGGGATTAATAGAAATGTGTCTTTTACTATAATAAATGTTTTTTTTAATTTAGACATTCACTTTTTTTTTTCACATCTCATATATTTCAATAAAAATGGTGGGGAGAAGTATACATGCTGTTGCGTTTACAGATACAGAAGTACTTGATAAGAAATTGATATTAGATGCCTCTGAGGAGGGCAACTTGGGTGACTAGGATCAGGAGAGAGGTTTTTCACTGTACATCATTTTGAATTTTGAACCATTTTGAATTTTGAACCATGTGAAGGTTTTACCTCAGTGGTACCCAACCCCCAGCCACGGACCGGCCTGTTAAGAACAGGAGGTGATTGGTGGGCGAGAGATCAAAGATTCATCTGTATTTACAGCTATTCCCTGTTGCTCGCATTACCACCTGAGCTGTGCCTGTCAGATCAGCAGCACCATTAGATTCTCATAGGAGCATGAACCCTATGCTTGATGACCTGAGGTGGAGCTGAGGCAGTGATGCTAGCGCTGGGGAATGACTGCAAATACAGATTAATATTAGTAGAGAGAGGTATGACTGCATAGAGACCATAATAAACCAATTGCTTACAGACTCATATCAAATTCCTATGAGTGGTAAGTACAAGTTGCATGTGGCACTTGAATCATCGTAACACCATCCTCCCTTCCCCTGGTCCATGGAAAAATTGTCTTCCGTGAAACTCGTCCATGGTGCCAAAAAGTTTGGGGACCACTGTTTTATCTGGCTCACAACAATATAAGTTATAAATGTCCTTTAAAATTTAAATATATAGGGAAAAGCCGGGACGGCTCAGCGGGTTGAGCGCTCGCTTTGAGGCCATGAGGACCGAGGATCGAATCCCGGCTCCGGCCCAGGCAGGACCCACGTGCTGAACTGGGGAGTTCCCACAGTTCGGTTCTCTAACTGTCTCTGTCTCTGTCTCTCTCTCTATCTGTCAAAAAGTAAAATAGAAATAAATATGCACTGA
>PVKE010030603.1:0-19515 GCA_004027555.1 Craseonycteris thonglongyai
CCCGGCTCCCGTCCCAGCTGCAGTGGCCGGCTCTCCCCACGAGGGGGCGCTCGTGCCCTGTTCTGTGTCCCGGCTCCCGTCCCAGCTGCAGTGGCCGGCTCTCCCCACGAGGGGGCGCTCGCCCCCTGTTCTGTGCCCCGGCTCCCGTCCCAGCTGCAGTGGCCGGCTCTCCCCACGAGGGGGCGCTCGCCCCCTGTTCTGTGCCCCGGCTCCCGTCCCAGCTGCAGTGGCCGGCTCTCCCCACGAGGGGGCTGGTTTTGTCACCACGTGCAACGCTGTTAACGGAGAGCCGGGCCCCTGCTGAGTCTACTGTGCGCCAGAGCCTGAGCGGCTCCGCACAGCCTTGTCCCAGGGTTTTCTCTTAAAGCCCAGGATTTGCTCCTCGGGACTCCCACCACCTCAAAATCGTTCTAATTCTCCTAACTAGCCACCAGTTCTGTTCTTTTCACCCTTCCTGCTCCTCCTGCCCACACAGGCATCCACTGGCCCTTCCCACACAGCGCACTGGTGAGGGCCAGACCCTGGCTGCTGACGCCTCTGGGCCATCTAGGCCAACAGAGCTTCATTTCTCTGCGTCTGTCAACCCCCAGCCAGGCCACTGTCCCTCTCCGGAGGCGACGCAAAAGTGTTCTCCCATAGGTCTCCTTCCAGAGCTAGGAATGTCCTCTCACTTTGGAACCCCGTGGTCTCTGCCATGGAGAGGATGTGATGGCTGCAGGCTCTGGAGTGAGACAGATCTGGTGCCTAGTCCTCATTCTGCCTGTGACAAGTCATATCACCTCGATGGCCATCATCCATCAAATAGAGACTAAAAGAAGCTCTAACATCTTACTTCACGGGCTGGTTGAAAGGACCAGGTCTCCCAGGAAAAAGGCATATTCACAAGCCACCTTACTCCTTTTCTTCCCTCACCCACAGAAGAACTTTAAACACACACTGAGACAGACGTGCAGGTAACTCCTGGAAATGAGTGGAGCCGTTTCCTGACAGATGGCTTCAAGCCAAAGAGATAAACGTGAGTTCAGGTGGAGGCTGGCAGGAAGTCAGCGTCCTCTCTTTTTAACTCTCTCCCAACAGTAGTCTGGCCGAGGCTGAGGACTGACAGTATAGGACCCAACGAGGTCAGAAAAGGGACAGCAGAAGAATTTCCAGGTGGAGGAAGCACAGACGTGGGTGGACTTCATGAATCATTTTCTGGGTTACTGTCTGTCCCCTCCAGTGGCAAAAACAAGACCTCAACCACCTGGACCCAGCTCAGTGCTTGGCACACACAGGGCTACCTCCTGGGGTCAAGGGTGACCAGGGCCTTGTCCTTGGGGCATTGACTGGTCCCATCAGGACCCATTACAGTCAGTGGTTACTTTAGCCTCCTGGGGAAGGTGACAGAGGCCATCCTAAAGGTGACTCATGTGAACTGCCATGTGTTCAGTGAAATTATGGTTGGACCAGAATGAAGGTTTTGAAACAGTGTTCCTTGGACCAGGAGGCAGAAAAGGGACATGGCAAGGTGGGTCACAAGTGCTCAAAGCTCCCTGTCCCCACTGCACTAGAGCAGCTCCAAAAGAGCTCATGTTTAAAAAAAAAGAAAGAAAAATCCATACAGCTGATTTGTGCAGTGTAACAATGAGTAATAAAATGAATAACCCATCATGCAAGCCAAGAGAAAGAATATTACCTGCACCCCAAGATTCCCTGAATATGCTTCTGCTTGCTATCTTAGAGGTCCCACGCTAGACTTTAGGGGAGCCGACAGGTGTGGAGGAAGATGTGGCTGTGTGTGTCATGTGTGAGGTGTCTGTTTTGGCTGGGGCGGAACTCAGTTCCAGTACTCAGTACACCACACTCCCCAGATCATGCAACACTATCATGCTTTCACATAAGGCCTTCTCTTGTTTTCTTCTACATGCTTATTTTTCTTCCCTTTATCTCCATCACTGCTCATAATTCTCCTTTCCCCCATAGATACTTCTTACCATATTTTGCTGTGTATGATGTGCTTCTGTGTCTAACATACACCCATGTTTTGGGCCCAAACTTACAGGGGAAAAAATCTTTCATTTTAATTATTTTTTAAAAGACTTATTTTATGGTTTGACAGAGAGAGACAGAAAGAGACAGAGAGAAGGGGGAGGACCCAGAGCCTTTTTTATAGCCGTACATCATTAGTTTTGACATAGTTTTGACATAACTTCATTCCACAGGTGGATGTGGGGCCATGCAGGGCGGGGACTGAACCGGGGGCCTCCCACCCGGGAAGCACACCCCTGTCAGCATATGGCTCGGCACAGGCCGGACCTGGGACTTGATCCTTGGACTCCACAGTTGCAAGGCAAGCGCTCAACCCACTGAGCCATCTGGCAAACCACATTTTAATTTTTAAATTTAAAGTCATATTTGTTTATATTTAGGTACTTGTTTTTTGTATTTATAAAGGAATCTTAACATTTATTTTCTAACATGGTACCAGAAACTGCATGTAACAAATAATGACAACACATAAGAACAGATACAAGGTCAGAGAAAGGGAGGTGAGGAGGGAAGAAGGGAACGGGACAGATGGGCCATGGATGGCTCCCAGGGAGTGAGCTGGGAGCCCAGGAACACAGGCTGAAATGCAGCCAGCCCTGGGAGGGTTGGACGCTGAGAGCTGACGCAGGAGCCTGAAGCACAGCGCAACCCTGGACATGCTGAGGCCCAAGCCAAGGTATTATCATATTCCAGGGTATTATTTTGTGTATATCGTTATTGATTTCTAGATTTACATTTTTAACTCATAAGCATAAACAAGAGAATTAAAAACATTGATATAGATATAGAAGTAGTACTACCCCTGTGTAATGCACATCCTTATTTTAATCCTCACAAATTTGGGCAATGAAGTGTGCATTATATATGGCAAAATATGGTAGCTTGTATTTAGCCTATGTTCTTGGGTATATATGTATCTTTGGAAAATGTATTGTGTTTTATATATGTCTGCGTTTTAGATCTCTTTCTATTCCTTACTTTTTTCATGGTTTTTAAGATTTATTCATGTTATATTAATATGTATCTCAAACCCATTTTGTCTAGCTACCATTCCACAGAGTGCATCTATTTGTCACATTTTACAGATCCATTCTCCTCACAATGGATACTTAGGATGGTTCCCATTCTCTGCTGAAGTGAACAACATTCATGTGTCCCCGTAGGAACTGAGTTTGAGTTGCTCCGTGGCATATGGCTAGGAGGAGGTAAGGCAAGGCAAGGTAAGTAGTCTTAGGATTGGCTAGTTCATTTTTTTTTTTTCTGTAGTAAATATTTGAAGTGATTTATTTGAATTCACATTTTACTGAATCATCCTGAAATTACTGAATACTAAATTGGCTAGTTTAAATCATTTCAATGGGCTCTTGGGTCTAGGGGCTGTCCCCAGTTGCCTGGTACTTGGCTCTGAGGTGATTTGCGGCAAGGAAAAAGGCTGGAGTGTAAGAGCCGGTAGTAGAGGTAGAGGGTGTGAGGGCTCTGGATTGCTTAGTTTGCAGATGAAAGGTGTGCTCACAAGCAAGTTTTTTACTCTAAGAATTGGCTGGTTCTCTGAGGTCATTCTCTCCAGGGTTAGCAAGGCCCCAGATATCAAAGCATCAGAATGAAAAGACGTGCTCAATGCAATGGGTTTGGTAGAACTTAGCTGTAAAGCCAACTGAGCTGAGAAAAAAATATTAAGAGGAGATGACTCTGATGATTATTTCAATTATTTTACCAGTTGTCATCTTATTTTCTATTTCTTCTTGCTCAAAGTTTGGCATTGTACATTATTTCAAAAGACATTTCTTATAGATTTTCACTTTGATTGGTATAAAGCTGTTCCTAATATTTTTTTAACTTCTTTGTTTCATTATGAAATATTTCAAACACACAAACAAGAAAAGAGCATAATATAAAAAACACCCACTATATATGAGAGCTGTCTAGAAAGTATCCAGCCATGTACTATGACAATGTTATATTGACAATGGCTGGATTTTTTTCTGGACAGCCGTAATATCTTAAGTGTACTCATTAATCAACTTTGTCAAATTTTAATATTGTAAAGGATTGGCTTCAGAACGTCTATTGACAAAATTATAGATACTGCTGTGTCTGTTATGTATCTCTCTTATATCCTTCACTCCCTTCTTCACCAGAAGAAACCACAATCATTTAATATAGTGTTTATCATTCCCATGTTTACTTTTATACTTTCATTTCATGTTTATGTTTTCTTTACTATAATATGACTTTGATTTTAGGGGGTTTAAACTCAATATAAATAATATTAATATATAATGCAAATATAATTTGGTAATTTTCCTCTGGCTTTCCAAATTTATGTTGTGGAGAGTATCCATATTAATTTTAATAGATGTAGCTCCAGTTCATTTTAACTGCTCATATTCGATCATGTGGCTGTACTATAGTTCTTCTAGTCTGTTGGAAGACTGGATGGACATTTAGATTGTTTTAAACTTGTTGCAATCAATGGTGAACATTCTAGTACATATCTTCTGAACATATGTGAGAGTTTCTCTAGGATGTACACCTGAAGTGAAATGTAGGTGTGAGCATGCACATCCTCATTTAAACTAATGTATAGATTTATACTCCCACCAACATGTGAGTTCCTCTTTCCCTACTGCCTTGACAGCACTTGGTCTGGTCAGATTTTTTTTTAAGATTTATTTTTATTGTTTTTTGACAGAAAGAAAGATAGACAGAGAGAGACAGAGAGAAGGGGGAGGGCCCAGAGCAGTCTCCATAGTTGACAACATTAGTTTTCCATATAGTTTAACTTCACAGGTGGGCACGGGGCTGCGCAGGGCAGGATCTGGGATGGTAGCCTCCCACACAGGCCCCGGCAAGAACTGAACTGGGGGCACACCCCAGTTCAGCATATGGGTCTGCCTGGGTTGAGGCCGGGATTTGATCCTTCGGCCCCCGGGTTGCAAAGCGAGCGCTCAACCTGCTGAGCCATCCCAGCTTCCCCTGGTCAGGTGTTAATTTTCCACTCTAATCCATCTGAATTGGTATTTATTTATTTATTTATTTATTTATTTTTAACAATTAAAACAAATTTTCAATTACACTTGGCATACAATATTATATTAGTTTCAGGTATATAACATAGTGATGAGACATTTCTATAACTTACAAAGTCCTCACCCCAATAAATTTAGTACCCATCTAACATGATACATAGTTATTACAATACTAGTAATTATATTCCTTATGCATTACCATACATACTCATAACTACTTTGTAACAACCAATTTATACTTCTTAATCCCTTCCCCTGTTTTCACCCATACCCCCAACCTCCTCCCATCTTGCAGCCATCCTAATGTTTTCCATATTTATGAGTTTGTTTCTGTTTTATTTTCTTCTTTAGATTCCACATATGGATATAAGTGAAATCAAATTGCATCTGTCCTTCTCTGACTCTCCACTCAGCACAATACCCTCCATGTCTTTTGATTGAAGTTTTTCATCCATTTAAATTGAATGTAATTGTTGATAGATATGTAGCTATTGCCATTTTTTTATTTGTAATTCTGCTCTCCCTCCCTCACCCCATCTTAAAGAAGTTCCTCTAACATTTCTTGTAATGCTGATTTGGTGGTGAAGAACTCCTTTAGCTTCTTCTTGTCTTGGAAACTCTTTGTCTGCCCCTTGATTCTGAATGATAGCCTTGCTGGATACGATGGAATAACCTTGGCTGAGTCAGCAGGTGGAGCAAGCAGAGCTCACCAGATCCATCAGGTTCAGATTTGGCCGTGTTAGAGCCGGCATAGCACAGGAGGAAAACTGTCTTCCAGCCTTCGCCTCAAAGCCACATGCCTCAGTCTGCCCCCCATATGCTTCCAGTACCCCAAGTCACCATCCCTCTGTTGGAGCAAAGGGTGAGTACTGTGAGTGACGTGCGCGGGCTCTTTAAGAGGATGTCTGGTCTTCCCACAGCCTTCCTCTCCACCCAGAGGATTGGAATCCCCACTGTTTTTACAGCCAGATGTTGTGGGGGCTCTGCTTCTTGGCACCAGTACTCTGGTGTGGGGCTGGGGTCCCACACGCCTCCGGGTGGGACCTCCCGGCTGCTCCTGATTCTCAACTGCCACATGGAGGTTTGCTGCTGGCCTGATTCGTATCCACCCTCCTACCAGTCTCTTAGTGGCTTCTTCTTTATATTCTTAGTTATAAAGCTTCTGCTCAGCTAGACTTCAGATGGGTCTCCAGGTTGGTGGTTCTATAATCTAGTTGTAATTTTAATGTGTTCATGGAACAAAGCAGGCACAGTGTTTAGCTATTCTGCCATCTTGGACTTGGAACCCCTAGAATCTCTCTCTCTCTCTTTCTCTCTCTTTTTTTAAGATTTATTTTATTGTTTGTGAGAGAGGGAGAAGGGGGAAGGGCCCAGTGCAGTCTCTACAGCTGGACATCATTAGTTGTGACATGGTTGCATTCTACACAGGTGGATGTGGCCGTGCGGGGCACGAAACAAATTGAGGGTCTCCCACACGAGAGATGAGCACCTTCATCACCAAACCATCCCAGCAGTTACCAGTTGTGTTGCAGTTCAGCATATGGGGTTTGCACCCCCGGGGCTGGGAACTGAACCCCAGACCTTGCAATTGTGAGACAAGCGCTCAACCCCTGAACTATCCCAGCATCCCTCCTTTTTAAAAATTTTCATTTTCCTGGCTCCTAGTAAGGTTGCACCTCCTTTCATATGTGTATTGGTCATTGAGTTTGTCCTTGTCTGCTGGGCTATTTGTTTCTCATTGACTGGTAGGAGTTCCTTATTGACTTATATCATCTGTGTTCTGATCCTTTGCCAGTTATATGCACAGCAAATTTTGTCTCCCAGTCTATGGCTTGTCTTTCCATAATATGTATGTCATTTTTGTGTGCAATTTTAAAATTTGAATGTAGGCAAATATGTCAGTATTTCTATTAATAATTTGAGCTTCTATTCCTTGTTTAAGAAATCTTGCCCTACCTACAAGATATTGAAAAAGTCTATATTTTATTCTAAAAATTTTAGTTTTGTCTTTCAACTTTAATACATCTAAATTTTTTTGTATAGGGTATGAGGTAAGGAACAACTACAGGTATTATGTTTTCATACTCAATAGCTTCTTTATACATTTTCAGTCCCTTTTTCAAATTTATGATATTCTCCATGATCTCTTAGAGGATTTTTATTATGATTGCTTAAGCCTTGTTCTCACTGGTCCATTAGTTCTGCTTCATTTAATATACATTGTTCATTTTTTGGATTTTCTTTTATAGAGATTGAACTTCTGAAATGTCATGTTCGCCTGAGGTATCTTTCCTTTGGCTGGTGGTGTGTACCTAGGGAGGCAACTACTACTATTTGGGACCTTAATTTTGCCACCACCTCCAAACTGTTTAGGCAGAGAGGACGTATCTTTGGATGAGCCAGTTGCGTTTCAATCTTGGTTCCCAAATGAGTTGAAAATATATGTTCATATAAAAACCTGCATGTGGATGTCTAAAGCAGCTTTATTCATAATTGACAAAACTCAGAAGCAACCAAGATACCCTTCAGTAGGTTCATGGATAAATGTATATATCCTTAGCATCAAAATGAAATGAGCCACAAAAAGACAAGGAGGAAACTTTAAATGCATATTACTAAGTGAAAGAAGCCAACCTACAAGGGCCCTTTACTATATAATTCCAACTACTTGACATTCTGGAAAAGGTAAAACTATGGAGACAGTAAAAAGATCAGTGGTTACCAGCGGTTAGTGGGGAGGGAGATGAATAGGCAGAGTAGGGAATTTTTAGGGTGGTGAAAGTATGCTGTGATACTGTAATGGTAGATGCATGACACTATACACTTACCAAAACCCCCGGAAGGGAATTCACACCCAGAGTGAACCCTAATGAAAGCATGATCTACGGGTGATGATGATGTGTCATTGTAATAGAAGACTCACTCTGGTGGGAAGGCTGTGGGGAGGAAGAGGATCGATGGGTACTCTCTGTAGTTTCTGTTCAGTTTTGCTGTGAACCTAAAACTGCCCTTAATTGTATTTAATTAATTAATTAAAAGGACAGCCTCACAATCACCTGGACCTATAGCAGGCCAAATGCTCATGTAAGCTGCTTCCTTCTCCCTGTGGGACTGTCTCTGTCTTCCTCTAATGCAGTTCCTGCATGACTTCGGGTGCTTGTGTACGGAAGGTACGTGGGGGAGTTATGATAGGCCTTCCTAGACTCATTCTGCCCTCTATTTTCTGCTTCATATTTGTTTACATGTCCTTGTTTTCCTCATCAGTGAGATCTCGCCATATGCCACGAATCGTCTTGGCAGTCTCCCACCACTTTTGGTCAGGGTTGGAAGCCTTTGCCTGGTCCCAGGACCTTCTGCGCTACCTCACCGAGGGCACCAGGGGCGTGCGTCCGGGGGGTTTGGAAACAACACCAGAGGACACCATGGCCTGGCTGTTCGTGCCCAGACACTCGCCACTCTTCGCAGTGAGCCCCTCTCACCTGTTCTCCTTGCCCCTCGTTTGACCTCAGGGCTGGAGGCAGGGACCACCGTTCCTGCTGTCACTTCTGCTGCTTGGGGAGCCCCACAACCAAGCCTGGCTCTGGAACTTCTGATGGTGCCCCCACCAGTCCTGCTGCTCTGCCTTTTAAGCCTGAACCCCAGCCCCTACCTTTAGGAACTGTCATGTTTAATCCTGCCTGGGGGAGACTCGTCCCTACATGGAAGGTATTCCATTACCCGGTAGGATTTGGGCTAAGTAGCTGGAGGGAAGTGTGAGAGAAAGACTGTCAGAGTTGAGCTGGACTTGCCAAAACTTGGTGTAATGTGGGATGCTGTCAAATGCACCTCCTAAGGGAACCTGAGCCCTGCTGAAGCTGAGCATGGGGGGGATGTTCTCAGTAAGAGGTAGAAAACCGTGTGGGGGAGGGGCAGACGAAACGCGGACCCTGCGTGGACTGAGAAAGAAGGGCTCCCAGGCGTGGGGGCAGGAACTGCCTTGTCGCCAGGATGCCCAACTGCAAGAGAAAGGGGAGGGTTGGGCCCAGCTCATACTGGGGGTGGGCGCAGAGTGTGTGTGTGTTGGGGGGGGGAGACAGGATTTTCTCTGACACGTGTTTCACCCTGAGGCCCGAAGCACCTGGACCTAGAGCTGCAAAGGGAAAGCCCTCCCTCCAGAGATGAAAGTGGGTGGTTCCTAGAGGGGCAGCTGGGTGGCCCAGGACTGGCCAACAAGACTATCCAGCAGGATGGGCTAAGCTGCAACACAGCGACTGAGCAAGTACCGAGCACGGGCCCAGACAGATTCCAAGAGCTTTGGGAGCCCCTTCTCAGTGCCCCCAACTCCTCCTCTCACAATCCTTTGTCCAAAGTGCGACTCCTAGCCTCCAGTCCCTCTGTCCATCTGGGCCAGTGGTCAGTCTGGCTTTCCCTCCTCAGCCTCTCATCCCTGCCATCCTGTGCCCCTCACACCACAGAAGTCGGCCCTTCTTCATCCCTCTGGGTAAACCCAGGATCTGCCAAGCTGTGTCAGCCTCATCCAAGCCACACTGCAGCTGAGACACAGCCTTTCCGTCTCAGCAGCTGAGACACCGAGGCTTTCATGGTGAGCTACTCAAAGCCTTTCTGGAAGCAGGTGAGAGATAAAGTGTAAACAAGTGAGTGAGTGAGTCATCGGGGCCCTCCCAGTCCCACATGACAGGAATATCCTTCCGGCCTGTCTCACCCACCAGCCGTTGGAATAACAAACCCCCAGCTCTCTCCTCATGCGACACTGTGCTGGAGCTGGGGCCCTTCCAGGCTCCTCAGCCGCCCACCCTCCCCCACGCTGTCCTCCTCTTCCGCCCACCCCCACCATCCATGGAGCCATACCTCCCCTGGGCAAAGCACTTTCCATGGATTAGTTCATTTAATCCTCACAACAACCCTGTGAGGTAGGTACTATTATATCCTACAGGTGTGTCTTACGGGTGCTAAAAGCAATGCCTGGGGAGGTCAAGTAACTTACCCAAAGTTACACAGGTTAATAGTGGACCCAGGGACAAATTCCAGCAGTCTAACTCCAGAGTCAGTACTTTTAAGCACTACGGGGACTCCCTCCTTTTCTCCCCCCTTGCCCGTTTAGAACTCCCAACTGTACACACAAACTCACTCACACATGCGTGTGACACTGCAGTTGCCCCATAGCTTTGCCTCTGTGTCTCACAGGCACTTATTTGCACTGCAAAGCCTCTCCTTAATTCTCCAAGCTTAGGCGGTAGCTCCCGCGATGTGTGCATGCGTAGGTGTGTATGTGTCCGGAAAAGGGGCAGGATAATTGAGCTGACTTCTTGTGAGATTTCCGCTCTGCATATCACTTTTGGAAGGTTCATGAGGCGACTAAGAGGAAAAGGCGGGGGGATGGGAGGCTGCGGAGGTAATCTTGCTGCCCATTTCTTTCCACCCAACCTTGACCAGAGCCTCAGCTCCCCGTTTAGGGAGCAGAGTGAGCGGGTAACGTGTTCTGTGGGGGAGATAGACCTCCCGCTTCTGTGGCTGGAGGGGCAGCATGGCAGCAGGACAGAAGGGCAGACACTCAGGCTCTGGGATCAGACAGGCCTAAGTCTGAATTTCACCACCTTGTGGCATTGAGCAAGTCAGTTGCCCTTCAGAGCCTCAGTGGTTCGGTCTGTACAATGAGATCATTAATAGCAGCTAATTCTAGATGTTGAAAGAAGACAAGTTCATTTTGCCTCTGTCATAGTAATTATTGATTCAGGAAAGAATCATCAATGGACGCTAAAACTACTGGACAAGAGTTTGTAGGGGAAAAGGACAGTCTCAAGGGATCTGTCCACAGAGCATTTATTAATTTCAAAGGGAAAAATATGACCTTTACTTTTTTTAATGTGAATATGTAGGTAAATGCTCTTGTTCTTAAGAGAAAATGTGCTAATGTGTTTAGGGATGAAGGGTTATGATGCCTGAACCTTATCCTCAAAAAGTTCAGGGAAAAAAAAAAAAAAGATAATTATCTGTATGTGTGTGTGTGCAACAGAAAGAGAATAAAGCAAATGTAGTAAAATATTAGTTATCACTGAATCTTGGTAAAGGGCATTTGGGATTTTATTATATTATCCTTTTACCTTTTCTATAAGTTTAAATTTTTTCAAAATAAGAAGGTTGTTAAAGGGAGTTACTGAATTAATACAGCCTGGCATTAACGTAGACCTTGATAGACGCTAGTTCACATCCTTTGCAGGACAGCAGATCCCAAAGTCAGTGCAACCCCAGCCTCCCACTGAGACCCAGGGTCAAGGTCCTTGCCCACCAGCTCCCTTCACTGACAGCCCCCAGCTTCCACCTTCATACCCACTATCAGAACCTTCCTGCCAGAGCTGAGAGGTGGGGAAGTGATGACCACGAGTGTGGGAAAGATGGGCCTTCCTCTTTCCTCACTCCCAACAATGGTGTCTTTTGAGAGTCTGGACAGGTATGTCCACATGTACTAAGTGGGTTGTGCTGAGGGATCTGCAAACAGAAAAGGTACTGATTGAGAAGCAGGAATGCTCCCCTGGCTCATTCTCCTGCCTGTCGGGGAAGCCTGTATCTCCAAGCCCCAGGAAAGTGCTACACAGACCCCCTGAGGCATCACCCAGCCCTGGGAAAGCCAGTGGGAGTGTCAACACCCTGGGAAAGAGAAGTGCTAAAATGTGTATTTGACGATGTCTGAACAGACTTGTTTGAGAGACAACTGGAGTTGTGAGGTAATCCTGATGTCTCCCCATGTCTCCGTTTTGAAGGCAGGGTTTGCCTGCAGGCCTCTGACCTCTAATGTCTTTCTATTATTGTTAGCATTTGACAAAACTTTGCTTAAGACTTGGGGATGACAGAAGTCAACACAGAGAGCTTATTATTACTGCTAGAAAGGCTATTCTTAAGACATTCCATGGGACAAAAGTCAGCTCAACCTGGGATCCTCCAGGCCTAAGGCCTGGGCCAGTGACCCTGCACTAGGTTAGTTCATTTTCTCCATGGACTAACCTCTTCTGGCTCTAGTAGCCTCTGTGAGCCATGGCCTCTCTCCCCAGGGGGCAATACCAGCCCATGGAGAGGGTTACAGGCTCTTGCTCAGAGCCATGCTCTGGAATCCTTCCCCAGAGTAAATGAGGGTCCAGGAACCAGTGGGCTGAGCCCAGGCAGAATGAGTCCCAGCAAGAGTCTAAAGTTCCAGGGAGAACAAGAACTCTTGGCAGTCAAAGGGCTGTGGGCAGAAGTCTTCAGATCTGGAAATACAGGGAGAACTGATCAGGAAGATAGAAGAAGAGTACCTGGAATCATTACTGCCATCTTTCTCATCTAGCTTCTCTGCTAGTTTATCTGCCACACCCCTAGCGCCCCAAAGAGGTCACACTGCAGACTATGTACAGTGTGCCCTCCCAGCCAGCTCTATTCTCTAAGCAAGCCCCTTCCAGGTGGGCATTGAGAGACTGCCACCACACTGTCCTGGCCCTCCAGCCCAAGGAAGGTAGCTGAACTCAGACGGGGTCATCAGCTCCTTAGGTGGGATTTTGCATACAGGTAACAGGAGACAGAAGGCCTGTCTTTCCTCTGGGGTCACTAGTTGGTGTGATATAAGCCTAGAGTTGTCAGCTCCCCTCATGTCCCACATGAAGGACCCATATGAGGGGATGAGGCCAACACAGAGAGGAGTAGAGAGCCCCAGTGACATTACTGGCATTTCTGGACCCAGTTGTTCCTAAAGTCCTTCCCACTCTGTTCATATCAGTTACCTGAGCTAATTCATTCCTGCTTTTTCTCTTGGGCTACTTTGAGTTGGACTTCTGTCTCTTCTTAAAAAACAAGGTGGTGGGGGGGGGGGGGGAGGACCCTGATCAATATACTGTGTGAAATGCTTTGTCCCCCAAGCCAAACAGTCATTAAAACCTCTCTCCCCTTTCTCTCTCTCTCTCTCTCTCTGCCTATCTCTCATATTCAGAAACTAGATGCAGGGATTATAATCAATGACTAGATCTGAAAGGTAGTAAGATTCAAGACGAGGATAATCATTTGATTGGGGATTCGCTGATGGAAACATAAAACTGGTCTGCTGAGAGATATAGGACAAGAGAAAACCAGATGGGACATGATTTTTCCAACTCTTAAGCCCTAGTGTGCTTCCCACCCTTCCTTTCTTTGATATTCTCTGAATCTGTCCAATACCCCATCTTGGGATTTTTTTGGGTAAAAGTGACAGAAACTCACCCAAACTAACAGGCAAAAATGGCAGTTATTGTAATGTATTATTATTATGTAATACAGTTATTATGAGGACAGGTGGCACACAGGGCCACCAGGAGGACCTAGGAGTCAGCAGCCCTTCTTTCTCTTGCCCCACGTCTCAAGTATATTACTTGAGAGCAACTTCCTTCAGTTCTCCACATGCATGAGGCTGAACATGGCTGCTTCATAGCCCCAGAGTGTACACATTCAAGTGGCCACAGAGATGTTCTGATCGCTCCTCTAGCACTTGTCCAAATCAGGAAAAAGGCTCCAGCAGGCCCAGTCTGGGTCAGTACCCACCCCTGCTCTAATCAGCCATGTCTGATAAAGTGAGGGATCACACTGCACCCCAGCTTCTGTAGCCTACCTTCAGGGAAGTGTCAAGAGGAGTCCTCTATAGCCATTTCACATTGAGCTGCTTTCGGTGGGTTTCCTTTAACTGCCATTAAACAGAGATGACTGAACCACTCCAATAGCCTTGGGTGCCTGTTTACCTCTCTCCTTTCCCCATGGGCAGGTGTGTGGCTCAAGGGCATGCCAAGCTAGATCAAAAGGCCAGTTCATTCTAAATGAGTGCCGAGAACTTCCTTGCACAATGGATCTCATGTGACATGTGAACAACCAGAATTCATGGTGGTGGCAGCTGACTGTCCCTCTCTCCCTATACCACCCACCACCACCACTGAGGGAGAAATGGCCAGTGACCTATTACCTGGACCCATAATGCATCCTGTGTGGCAAAGAATTCTGCAGAACATTCTAAAGGCTCGTACTTGGCACATACATGACTGTTGATCATAACTTGCCCTTTGAGGAAGGACAAATACCAATATTTCATCATCTCTGCACAATCCTGGAACCATACAGAGGTAGCACTGAATGGAGAATTCTGGAAGTTGAACATGAATTGTGGATTTCATTAGGGGCGGTAAGCAGGGTTGCAGGGGCTGAGTCAGGTCCCATGAGTCCTGGGTACCTCTTGTACTCAGGACTCTAAAGACGTCAGTACCACCCAGAGGCCAGGGTTTTCCTTCCTGAGCACCAAGTTGGCCTGGTGGAGCCCCTGTAGGATGTCTTTAACTTCTCTTTCTTCAACAATTACTTGGCAAGAGGTAGCCCTGGGTCTAGGTTGGAGATGAAGACTGTCTCTTGCTGCACAGGCAGACTGAAGGCTCAAAGTGGGAAGGACAGCAGCATGTTTTTTTGTTCAATGTTGCTATTCTGAAATGAAAATATGACTGGCTTGAGTTAAAGCAGATGCACATAACTACTGCCTAAGATGATTGAAAGGGATGATTCAGAATTCAGAATAAAATACAAGCACTGTCCAAGAAAGTGTCCAGCCATGTAACTGTTCCCATTATATTGGCAATGGCTGGAGATTTTTCTCCAGCAGCCCTCGTATAAGGAAATGCAAATACTCAGGCATGGCTGGACATCTCCCTCCCTCACGTATCCAGTGTTACCCTGTTCCCGATAACTTTCTAATCTAACTCTAATTTTCTCCTTCAACTTGAGTGGAATATACTTTCCTAAACCACCCAGAGCATATCTTGGCTTGCTTGAGGCCTCCAGGCCCCAGTGGGCAACTTCCGTTTAGCTGGCAGGAAAACTGTGACACATCAGTGCTTCTGCCGGCAGAGGATGTGTTCCAACAACACACCTTGTTGGTAATAAAAGCACTGGAGCAACAACCTAAATGGCGTCGGGAGGCACGTGCCAAAGAGATGTTTCGGTACAAACATATCATCAGCTACTAAAACAATGACAAGCTAGCAGGAAGGAAACTATGGAGACATGGGGAAAGAAGAAAGGGAAGGTTAGGTAAGGCATGACCTCAGTCAGGTGATCAAGTTTAACATCATTAGTGAAGTCATGTTGATTGAATGTCCCCCACCGTGATGTAACCTCAGTCTAACCGAGAGAAAACCACCAGACAAACCCAAATTGAGAGACAGTCTATAAAATACCTGACCGGTAGTTCTCCAAAATGTTAAAGGCATTAAAACAACAACAGCAACAATAACAACAGCAGCAGCAATGACGATGACAAAAGTCTGAGAAACTATCACAGACCAGAAGAGACTAAGAAGATGCGATGGCTGAATGTAATGTAGTCCTGGAACAGTAAAAGGACCAGAGTGAAAAATCTGGGGAAACTGAATAAAGTAGCGTTTAGTTAGTAATAGACTAACCCTGACTGCTGAGTTGGGAGAAATTTGTCATCACTGTAATAAGTAATAAGAGGAGACACTGATTAAGGGGTCTGTGGGGGCTCTCTGTACTATCTTTGTAACTTTTCTGTACATTTAAAACTATTCTGAAATTAAAAGTTGGTTTTTTAACAAAAGGTCGTGCGGGGATGTGGGAATGGCCGCAGGGGCTGGCTTTCTGGTTGGAAGTGGGGGAAGGTTTGGAGGGGAGGAGTCTGACGCAGGCCTGAGCGGCTGCGGGTCTTCAAGAAACAAACATCTTTGCTCCTAGTAGCCCTAAGGAAGTGGCTTCCTATGAATCAGGATAGCAAGGGTTTTTCTTACCCGTGGATGGCAGAGAGAGATGGAGAGCGACTGTCCCCAACTGCAATGTGCCCAGGAATCACTGGGTAACATTTGGTTGACATGCAGATTCTGACTCAGCAGGTCTGGGCAGGGTTTCTAACTGGCTCCCAGGTGATGCTCTTGGTTCCAGGACCACACTTGGAGTTTCAAGAAGCCAGAGAGATGGATGTCACCACTCGCCTGGGAGGAGGAGAGGAGATGCTGAAAGGGAAGCTGCAACCCTGAAGACACAGTTCCCACCCTCACCAGGGCCTGAGTGGAAGGTGGCCGCGCCCAGGTGGCCCCACAAGAAGAGCTGAGCAACCTCAGGAGGCAGGTCCGGTTCTGATGGCCCGCCAGCTGCTACATCGGGCAGATGCCTTGGCCCCCAGCATTATGCCCCCATCTGCACATGGACATCGGAACTTCCAGTGCCTGTGTCTCGAGGTGTTCTGGGAACTGAATGAGGTAATCACATGAGGGTCTCAGCGCACAGCACAGCCACTTGTTGAAGAGACAAAGGCCCTGCCGAAAGAGCTTCAGAGGACTTACAAAGCCTCTGTGTCACTGTGTTGTATTAACATGGCTGTACCCTCATGAAGCCATTTTGCTTTATTTATTCAGTCATTCACTCAGTCAGATATAAATGGAAAGCCCACCATAGGCTCCAAACAACGTGCTAACTCATCTTCTCTCTCATGAAATCCAGATTTACAGAAGGTTAGAGATGAAGGGGAGCAAAAGCCAGCTGGATCTTACCTCCACTCGCCAAAGAAAAAGGTCCGTGTCTCTTTCTCAATCCTCCGTGCTTCCCTCATTCTGACCTCCCTCTCTGGCTGGGGTCCACAGTGGAGGGAAAACTACCCATGGGCCACCCCTCTTCCTCCAGGGGGCCTCCCGATGGTGAAGGCATGGCTCCCCCAAGCCCCTTCCTCCCTGGTGTTTATCTCCCTCTCTCTGGCTGCGTCCTGATAGCTGTTCTTTGAGGGACAGTGGTTACTTAATGCCTATACCTCTTCAAACTTCACTTCTACAAACACATTTATATGCAGTTACAGGGAATTTCAAAATCAAATCAAGGTGGTTTTCTCACAGCAGAAGAGAAAAAGAGAAAGGAATCAATGCTGTTGATTTCTGTTGGGTCATAGACCCTTTAGGAATATGATAAAAGCACACAATGCTTTCATCAGATTCATAACCACCCAGAAACACACACACACACAACTCTGCTTCCAATTACAGAGGATTCTGGGCACTGGGTTAAGAGTGCAAGGTCTAGAGGCCCCTATAAGCCAGACAACAGGCTAAGGTGGTAGGTATGATCAAGTTTTCGGTATCGTCACACTATCCCTGTGCTCTCAAGTCTCCAGCTCCATAGGTGTCCCTTTGTACCTTCCGCCAGGTCAGGGTGCAGACTCTCCTAGTTGGGGCATCCCTGTCAGTTGCTCCTCCTGGGCCCCTTGGGAATCTCAGCACATTGTCCCCCTTGATGTGAAAACTCTGGGTCGCTTCTTTCTGTCCTGTGGCTGATTTCACTCTTACTGCCAGGGGCTCCCCAAGTGTCCTCCAGCATTGCTATCTTCTTCCTCTTGGGCTCAGGCTAGCACACAAAAAATAATGCACCTGGTCTCCCAGCTCAGAAGTCTACAGACCTTCATTGGAACCCAGAAGGAGCAGAGGAAATCAGCAAGATGGTCCAAATGCATAAAAATGGTCCTCCATCCCCAGGGCATCTCCCTGACCTTGGATCTGGTCACCAGCTGCTACATCAAAGGGAAGATTCTTGGGTCCCACTTCCTGGATTCCATTTCAGTGGCTGGAAGTCTGAAACCTGCATTTTCTCAAGTGCAGATTAGTGTATAGCCAGGCACACCAGCCTCCTCTCCCCTGCTGCCTTCTCCTCAACCAGAAGGGAAGAAAGAGGAACACAGGGTGCCCTGGCTGTATGTGCAGTGACTCCAAGGACCCCAAGATATCCACACTGGAGAAAGGAGGGAGCATCATGCCCCCTCATGGGAAGCTACAGAGGACTTCAAGAGAGAAAATATGAAAAAGGACAGAAGGCTCTCCACCTCTTTCCCTATTTAAGACCTAGTTTTGATGAGAGTCCTGCTCTTTGAACATGGCAAGTGGGCGGGAGGGGCCTGAATCAGAGCTTTGAGGGAGGTTGTCACCATATCTCACATCACAGGGTGACCTTAAAAGCCCTGTCCTTCTCCCATCATGTGCATGCACACACTGCCCTTTCTCTCCCTTTTCTAAGGACAGTGCCAACATTGAGGGCAAAGACCTAGCGGGACAGTCCTGAACTGCCTCATCTCATACCTTCCCAGGGTCCTTGCCCACTCTGACTCTTCCTTCTCCTGGTTGTCCAGGGCTAGAGAATGCCCTGCAATTGAGTGGGACACATCTCAGGAGTGGGTTGCTGGTTTGTGTGGCTGTGCCCTGGTCAGGGGGTTCCATGTCAATAGAAGATGGTGGCATCCTGGGCCAGGGTGAGGGAGTATCTGGCGTAGCAGGAAGTCAGTGTCTATGTTAGACATGTGAAGGTCCTCCGAGGGTTCCCTGCCAGGGAGTGGCTGGCTGCTACCAGAACACTCAGGGGTCTTGACTCTTGTAGAAGCGCCAGACAGCACCATCACCAGCTCTCACCACTTTTTATATCATCTCTGCATGGAAGGACCCCATACCTGTGGGCGCTCATTCCTCCCCTGACCCTTCCATCTCCGGTGCTAGCTAGGGAACACAGCCCCTCATGTCAGGCTTGACCATCACTGTGGAGCAAGCTTGTCCAACTGGTGGCCCGCAGGCCACGTGCAGCCCACGATGACTTTGAAGGCTGCCCAACACAAATCTGTAAACTTCCTTAAAACATTTTGAGAATTTTTTTTAGTCATCAGTTATTAGTGTATTTTATGTGTGGCCCAAGACAAGTTGTCTTCTTCCATTGTGGCCCAGGGAAGCCAAAAGGTTGGGCACCCATGCTGAGAGGAAGAAATGTCTAGTTCTCTAGGCACCATATTACTTGGCAGGTCGCTGGCCCAGCAGCACAAAAGAAAGGGAAGATCAGCATAGAACTAGTAGCAGGGGTGGAATTCAGCAGCACCAAGTCATTCTTTCTGTGTGCACACCCACGAAGACCAGAGAAGCCTTCTCTGCCTGTTTGGGAAAGGGATCCTTCCTAAAGGCAGAGGGAGGGCTGAGATGACCACTAGCAATTCAGATCAGGATCAGAGAAGCATACCCTGCTTCTCCAAAGCCTGAATTTCGCAGCCTTCCAGCGTGGCAGCCTGCAGCAGTGCCAAACTACGGACAGCAGAGGGAGCTCTTGCCTAACCTTTCCTTTGAGGAGTCGGTTGCGAAGGACCCAAACTTTCGGAGCCGGGAGGATTCTGGTAATCCGCTTCTAGTGTACCGGTGACTGCAGAGGAAGGCCTGGCCGGGGTAGTACCCCCTAATTTTACAGTTAAAACATAGGTTTACCGGGAAAGCCGGGACGGCTCAGCGGGTTGAGCGCTCGCTTTGAGGCCATGAGGACCGAGGATCGAATCCCGGCTCCGGCCCAGGCAGGACCCACATGCTGAACTGGGGAGTTCCCACAGTTCGGTTCTCTAGCTGTCTCTGTCTCTGTCTCTCTCTCTATCTGTCAAAAGTAAAATAGAAATAAATATGCACTGAAGATA